>LOND01002164.1:5424-20403 GCA_014220965.1 Paragonimus kellicotti | reverse complement strand
AAACCTTGACCATTCCACTGAGCGGCGTTGTAGAATGTTGCATGCTACGTTAGAGACTGGGTGACCATCCACATCGATGGTTGAAAACGCTCTCAACTTTGGCAGTGTGTCGAGCAATCAGTGAAAATGTGTGTGTGCGCAGGACAAGTGAACAGAAATTCGGTCTGTCAGTATTGATATTTCGAGCTGAATTATCTATCCACTTGTGCACATGTGAGGGCCAATATGCGCAGCCATGGTTACTTTCTGTACACTACTGATGGATTGAACGCTGCCTATCTTATGCTCAGTTTCTACTGATTATGACTGTTGGATCACCGTTTGAGAATCGGTTGCTCATGTCACTATTCTAATGGATCTGTTCTGTCGACCAATCAACCATGTCAATACAAAACAGGCCCGCCTGCAAATGTAACTTCGGTTGTAGTTGAAGACCGAAGTTACATTCTAGAAGCTGAACAACTCAAAGAACATGTGTGATGTTTAGTGGCCAGACACGGTGCATAATCCAGGAGCACGTTTCAGTTTGGACCGCTCCAATGGCCAGTTGACTGTTCAGTCGTGGGTGAAAGTTCAGAATCAAAACTTAGAGTCAGTCCATGAGACAATATGTGTAAATGCAAAATGGAGAAAAATAATCGATTTCCGTCAATTATTAGGGCAACCGATTAGATGCATTGTGTTATTGCAAACACCAAAACTTTTGACAGGATTTCGTTAAAACTGTTCATAAGATCTAGATTACAGGTGTTAGAAAAGAAGTAAAATATCCTAACGGCAGCCGATCCGTGAAACGATCTAGAAACCAAAAAAAATGCTGAGGAGCCATTGGTCAACAAGTTGATAATGTTTAACCAATTCAAAGGATTTCTCCTATTGTTAAGTAGTTCGTTCTGAATTTCGTTATTGCTTTTGTCTTGATTTAACCAGTGAATCGGAATCGGCAACTGTTGTCCGTATGTGCTCCGGTTACTAACCGATGCATACAAGGTAGGTGGTATATGTCGAATGACCACGATTCCTTTTTGAGTGACAGTATCTGACTCATCGTTCGCTGAACTGTTTGAACATTGTGATTAGAAGTAGTTGGCTTAAACCAAATCCTGCCATGAGGCCAAACTGACTGGAGTTTGTGTAACCTTGCACTGATGTCAAGATATGGTAGGATGATATTAGAACAACAAAAATGTCAATTTTATCATCCTCTTTTCGTTAGCATGTAGACCGACGATCACCACATGAACAGGCTGTTCCCTGCCTTAGATATATTGTCACAAGATGTTAAGAGTTATCGTCCAAAAAGAGATCAGATTCTGCCGACTGCATAACAAGGCACAGAATAACAGCAGCGGCAGCATTATTTTGCAAAGAATACGATGATGCTGCCCCAGTCTAACATCTCGTCCTGGTTGGGACCGACTTAAACTGTTTATCTTTCCGATAGCATAACCCAGGGACACAATGTTAGCAGTGTTTCTTAGACTTAATTGTAAATTGGTAGGATACTGTTGAGAGGCGGCACAACGGAAATATTGATGGTATTGATTAACTTACCATGCGATCTGGGTTATAATAAACGAGCCTACAGACCAGGAAGTTGAGCCTTACAAAATTTCGGACCTATTCAACTTGCGTCATGGTCCAACTGTTTAACTCGGATACCAAAATAACGGGGTGAGAATACTGAGAGCTTGAGCTAATTGTCGAAACTGATCAACAGTTTTCCGGAAATCAGTAAAACTTAGAATAGAAAAGTACACGATACGAACTGAGTACTGCAAATAGAAATTGTCAGTAAATAGATAAAGCAGTTTATCGAAATACTGAAAAATACGATGATGTAAACTATTCACAATCACGAACAACAGTGTTCTACTACGTATTCAAGAGTAAAACACTGAACGGAACACTGCGGGTATGGTTGGTACACACAAGTGCAGCAAACATGCAGGCAACAATGATACAAGCAGTGTAGACACTATTTTAGTTTGTTAACTTACATTTGTACTTGGCAAGGCAAACAATCGTTCACGGTTGTTATAGGTGCCAGCAAGTGCTTGAGCATCCAAAAGCTGTTTATAGATGCGGCGCACCTCATTTGCAACCTCTTGCGCTTTGCTTAGCTCCGTGAATGAAGCCATAGACGAGACCATCATCTAAACATAGTGAGAGAAGAATGTGAGTTTTGACAGATCTTTTGTAAATTAAATATTGTCAAACGTTTAACTAGATAACAATGAGTTGCGATGGCGTTATCCTCAAAGATAGTAATCCCTCGGTGTTTCGCGCTGATGTGTGCAATCGGGTGGTCCAATCAAGTTTAGACCAAAACTGCCTCAAATGTTTGACACGTTAGACATAGCCAATTGTTAATATTCGAACAGCGCTCTATATTTCTGGCAAACTTGCTTCGAAACACTCGGTTGTCCGCACTCATAACAGAACATTCACGTGGCAACCCTAACAGGGGAGCGACACAGTTTATTGGTAGATTGCAAACCATCAACTAGTCTTATGATAATGCTTTCAACCTACATGAAATGAGTTAGGGTTAGGGTTTGATAGTCGTTTGATATAAGGAATGAAAGAATACGTATAGACTTATCGATGCAATACTACTTAACTTTATCAGACACCAGGATCATTGTTTATCACGCGGCAACAGCTGAACTAGACTTAGATACCGAACGTATCACCTATGTTTTATCAGATCTGCAGTCATACAGTTGACACTGTTCGCGGGTGTTAACGGTCTTGTTATTTTTGGACTTGAATACAACTTTTGGTTCGATGACCAACCGTGACATTTGAGGTTATCACTGTCATAGATGAAGCCCGGAAGCACGTGTGAAGATTTTCAAAATTCCGTAGTTTCACTCCGATGGGAAAATTAAAATTACTTGGTGATTCTCTCAAAAGTCCTCAATTTTGGGTGGCTTTTTTGTAGAGTTGATCGATCTCTCTTTTCTCACAATCACTTGTTATGTGATATTTTGGATTTGATGTAGATAACTCGTGAGTAACAACATTGAGTAGGTCTCTTGTTAGTTCCGAACCTTTGTACTTATTGTACATTATCTGCTTGAGCTCATTAATTGCTCTATACACCGCAGTAGCGCCATTTCATCAGTTTGTAATGTTACCGATGAGGTTGTATCAAGATACTTTAGTTTCAGACTTGAAGATGTAGCTTATACGTATGAACCATGTACCTACACTGTCCGTTTTCGATGAAGATCTCCATCACGTAACCTGTATTAAGCAGACCGATTGTATTAGCTGTAATTTCAACCCCGCTTACCGAGAGGACAGAGTGCACAATTTGATATGTCTGCCTTGGCTAATGCTGTGGGTCAACGGTTATTTCTCAAGACCCTTGGCGACCATGAAGCCAAATCTCGCGGTCAAGCTGGAATGGAGGTTGCGTCACACTGTAGGGCAAATTGGAGCCTATTGGACTAGATCCTAGTGAATAGTTGCTTTTGGGCCGCCAGACTTAACACTGATATAAATCTGTCGACACAGATCGGAAACATAGTGTTTATTTGTCATATCTGCAAATGCTGTAGAAGGTAATAGTTCAGATACTGTCGAGAATGCCTCCTACGATGCCCTATTCTGAGACTAACGTGAAAACTGAGATAGAACTGTGCTTGCCGATGATATGAACGTACAACTGGGTCATTTTACCGTCATTGTCTTACTCCCAGAGCAACGAAGTTTCTAGGTTGGTTCGTTTGGTGTCCGAGGCTAATCGGGCACACAGTTAAATGCATATCTCACGAACTCAGTGTATCCGAGTTGTACACTAGCAAAACAATGGCAATGTGTCACATGGAGATCATCCCGTGTGACTTAACCACGGACGCGAATTGGCCATATCACGTCAGCAGATGGAGGCGCCACTCCATTAAAAATTGTCGTTCACTTTGGAGTAAACATCCTGATTCAAGTCATGCTGTCGCTCGTGCCTGTTACGTTTCACCGTTTGTTTAGACAACATCTGCTCACAAACACTCACTACTTAGTTGGAAATTGAGCGACGGGGGTACACGAAACGTCTAACGAACAGCACTGACAACTGCTATGGCCGTGTTACAATAGCTAAATGACCCAAATGTGCATTTGGCGAAAATCTCAAAAGCTATACGAACTTTTTGTGAAGAGGTCTGTTCCGAAGTAGCATTGCAGATATAATGGAAGTGCATTTCTGCTGATTCAGCAAAACTTATGAACAAACGTCGTCTGATTTCCCTTAACTCCGAATACGACAAAGACAGTCGTGGACTGAAACGTAAACCTAAGAAAAGTCTGCCTAAGAACCGGCAAGCTTACTCCTTCCAGTAAGCCAATGAAATGGAGAAGACATTTCCATTCGCAGTAAGCGGGTTCTGTTTTCTCTGACTCGTGGCTTGCACCGGCAATCAACAGTGTTAGTGAGACTGTATATGAAAAAGGTGACTCACGAATTTAAAGCAAAGTGCGGCGATTTGACAGATGACCTGAACACCCCGAGGAAATGTTCAGCTAGCCAGAACCAGCTCCTTCACCTGTTGGTGATGAGAAAAGTTTGGTTAGTTATGACTTTCCGGATGGTCCTTTGTTGGAAGCCAAAGTGGCTTCGGAGCCCAAAATATTGAGACGGTCCGGACCTTCTTTCTTCAGCTGTTTTCAAAGATGTGTTAGTGACTGTTGAACTGACCACACTCCTTCTTTCCATATGGGAGAGTGACATGACGATCTGTTCTGATGATCGAGCTTGGTAAACAATCATTCCATGTCTAAAAAAAAAGTCTAGGACACATGTGACCTCCACGGAAGGATTTGCCATGTAATTATCGCACCAAAGCTGCTCATGAGTTTCACAATGCAGAGGGTTATGGAACACAGACAGAACCATGTAGAAGAAGAACAGGTAGGTCTCCGGCCTGTCGTGGTTATGTTGCCACATATCTTCACCCGTTCAAAACAATATTAGGGAGCATCGGCGGCTTCATTCCTCAGCTCAAACATGTGCGGAGTTTACTTCGCGACCTAAAGCAGTTTTTCGACTCGGCTAGCCCAGCACGCTGTCTGTAGCTGTCTTCATCTCCTACGCGAACCTGTTCAATCCGTTGCATGCTCGCTCTAAGCGCAGAGAACGCGTTTATGGGCAACTATCTCGAGCGCTCTTCATTCTATCTGTTGTTCAACATGGGGACCAATTTCCCCTGCCTTTTCAATTTTGACGATCGGACATAGGCTGGAAGTAGCACCTCGTCAAGGGAGTTCCGGCTGGTTCAGGTGGACCTGCAGCTCTCTACGAACATTGGGTTAAGCTGTCAGTGCTGTGTAGTGTGTGATCAAAGATTGTTGCACTTAGTTTTCTAGCAGCGGGACTCTGATAAAAACCATTCTGACTCGGTTAAATGATATGGCTGATCTGTACGCTACGCACTTTGCACCTTCGGAGTGTAGTGTTTTTACAAGGTTGCGTAGGCCAGTGTGGACCTTGTCTTTGTGCTAGTGTGGCAGGTGATTGAGCTGTCGCATCGTTTTCTACCTATCTGGTGTGTTCACTTAAGTCAGCTCGTAGTATTGTTGACGATGCGTTTCAGGGAGGACAGCGAAGCACTAGTGCGCTACAGCATAATTCGTCCACTTGTAACCTTTGGCAAAGACGTCCATTTTATTATATATTATATGAATTATATTATTATTATTATTATTATTATTATTATTATTATTTGAGGACGCAGTTGCTTCTGTTATTCTTTGTGGTCTCTATTTATACATTTATGCCTATTTTGTTACGCTACTACTTTGTGGACCATTATCAGATCCAACTTCACTCCTATCTATGGTGCCAGTGAAAATAATAATACTGATGATGATGATGATGAATCCAAGTGGACCGCCTACTCATTATGCCAAGGCAACGTTTGCCATTCCGCTCATAGTTCAATACGATCAGGTGATCACTCAGGTCAGTCACAGGATTCTGAATAGCTTCGTTGAGCAAGATTAATTGGGGAGTCGGCTGACAAGCTGCAAACCACACACCACACCACATCGTGAAAACACTCTAAAGCATATGATTCTTGCAGTCAGCAGTGTACTTCTTCATCGGCTGATATTTAATAGTAGATATCGCTGCATTCTTAGTACATTGTTAGTTACCACCATGATCAGCGACAGATCGTTCAACAATGCTAATAAGACTAAATTGAAGGTGGAAAGATGCATGCGTATATATAGTGAGATAAAATTATTAAAGTTAGCTGTAAACAGTTGTGAACTGAATGACACTCAAAGCACTTGCAATGTAACTGGAACAGAGTAGTTCGCATCTATGTTAATGAGAAAATTAGATAAATCGCGTTATTCATAAATCAGTTTTAATGATTTGTGTTAAACCTACCGTGAGCGTGTCAATCTTGTCACTAAATGCAGAAGATTCCGAAATTTGTAATTTTCGGAATCGTTCCTCGTCCTCTTCCAGATTTTTCTCTACCTGAACGATCATTTGCCGAATTTTGTTGGGCCATCCGATGGTTGTCCATCTGGAAATTATGAGGATGGCGGAAAAAATTGGATAATTTAATATATGTAGTTGCTCCTTACTTTCATGGCTGGCAGACTAGCACTAGCTGTCAGGTTACTGAGCTGGATATTGAAATATGATACTTGTTTCGCGATTAGCCTTTGTAAATACACTTTAGGATGCAACATAGTTAAACGTAAAAGTTCGTTGACAATGAAACATTACTCAGTCTTCTCTAACAGTGATTTGAGTCGTCGGATGAACCAAAAACTTTGTTAGTGCTTTCGATCAAAATGATAGTGTACGAAACAGCCCTTAGCACCGTTGAGTATGTTAAGACTGTAACTGGATACGACCTAGTTATTCGATTTGGAGACGTTACACAATGGAAATAGAATAAGACAGTTCCCGATGAGACAATCATTTGTCCATCCCCTACCTTACGTCAATCAGCTGCGGTATCAACAAAGGGTGTTTGGCTTATCAAACAACTGGCCGTCACTTATCGTACGTGATTCACCTAGTCACATTTATGTATCCTGAAAAGACTGAGTGGATGATCCCACATAACCTCACTATCGGACGTCCACTGTTTGACCAAACTGTTCATCATAATCATCATCATCATCATAGACAGCAATACATCAGTGTTCACACTGATGCATAATTGCCAACACCACGAAGAAAAAGACCTATAAAGAAAGAGAGGAAAAAAAGAAGAAGGAAAGGGAACCTAATCACTAAAAATAGCTACGTCTATATTCAAATATACAACATCAAGGCACATCTGAATGATCTGAGACACTGACGGTGGAAAAGTTATTGACAGTTTATAGTCTTTGCTCTGTGCTCATGCTTCCTCACATTAATGACGCGGATGCCAGAGCTGTCCACTTCACATTGTATCTACCAGTTCACCTGCAGTTGCGGTGACGTTTACATTGGCAGAACTGATCGATCCCTGCGCCTTAGAATGAAGGAACACGTGCCCAAGTATATCGAGGACTTGATGTGTGGCGTGACCCGACGCGACCTCACCAAACAACGCAAGCCGGCCTCTTCGATCGCCAGACACCTGCTGGAGACCGGACATGTGGTCGACCCGACAAACGCTTTCCGTGTGTTGATGCGTCACCACAAGCCTGTCATTCTTAAGTCACTCGAGGCGCTGCTTGTCATGCGTAGCAAACCAGTCCTCTGTGTGCAGAAGCTGTTGACCTTGAACCTCCGTCTGTCATTTCTGACCGATGACAAACTAGTGTATAGATTGACTTGATTTAAGTTTAATTCGTTTAAATATTTTTGATTTTCACCGCTGTTATGTGTAGCAACTGACGAGAACATACGAAATGGTACTACCATCTTGCAAAACCGGTCTTCTGATTTCGTTATTCAAACCAACTAAAAGTCTGCATTTTAACTGTTTAAATGATTGCAAGTGCATGCCGAACTATGAGAAAATCCTGCTTCCTAAGACGCCCCTTACTCACGCACTGATGCCACCCGTTGCGAGAGGCTGAGCACAATAATTACTACTCAAATATTACAATATATTTAGTATAGGGTTCTCCTCATTAGATGCATCTTGCAAACGTTGAATGTGCACAACTACTCTGACTATTCTACTGTTAGATATTGGAAAGTTACGTTGAAAGTTGATGCAATGTTGAGGGTAAAGATGATTCAACTTGAAACAGTCTGCCTTGTATGTACGAGAAGGTCGAAGAACGTATTTAACCAGAACAAAGTTGTTCCCTTTTGTGTCGCACAGCATGCACAAAAATGGTGTTGCGTACACTGAAGGGTTGTCAGTTGGCATATAAGAGCATCAAATTCTCCTTTTAGCTTGGGGTTTGAGATGAGCATAAATATACAGGTTTATACTAAGTGAATAACTGATTTTCTTAATCAGACGAAATTGGAAACTGATTGATTCTGTTGTGTGGTAAGGTAATGTAGGTACCCAACTGTTGTTGATTAAAAACCAGGTTTGATAGAAAGCTATTGTGCCGTGACGAACATGCTGGTTTTCGATGTCATCTTCAGGCCAAATACAACACAATAAATATGAAATTTGTTGTCAAGTCTGGATTTTGTGGAACCTAATACAGTGTGAATCTAGTGTCATTTGGGGATTATGGACATGGTTACTGTGGTACCGTGCCAAGTGTTCCAACGACGGCAGGCCATAGTAACTTCAGCGCTTGAGAACAAAAGACTTCTGCGCACACATATTACGGTTTCTGTTGTGACTGGATCTACGGCCTAGGAAGTCCGTAAACAGACAACAGTTATCGATTGGAGTTAACAGACAGTAACTGTGTCTCCTCTCGAGACGATCGGGCAACCTGATCATTACTCACAAGCGAAAGTGGTTGAGCGTTCACATATGATAATTCGGTCGTGCCTAATGTGAGGTCAATGGCGCAGTGGTAAACACGGTTGCCTCATGAATAGAATGGCCGGAGTTCTAGTCCCGGCAGTGGCAAGGATATGCACTACTGACGAGCTCAAATGAGAGCGAAACTCGAGTCTAGTGCTTCTTTTCGAAAGGGGCCGACTGGAAAGTCTATGGGAATGCGACAGCTGCGATCAATTGTGGGTGATGTTCAACTTGAAATTAACCAAATCCCCTACTACTCATCAACAACAGAATAACGGTTAGTGAAACGGTAGATAACGGAACGACGTTCAACGGTAATGAACAACTGACTACGAAGTAAGCACGACTAATTCGTATCTTCCCGGCCAACCCAACCACTTGACGATTCGAATAGCCCCATGAGTTCATTAGAAGTAAAAAGGTGTTTTGGCGAACAGTCTGTTTTCGGTTATTCATCATCGGGCCAATTACATAACATTTTATATCATCATGGTTGTCAAGCGAGCAAAATCAAAAGCAATTAGTCACACAATTATGTCATGTGGTTGTGAATTGGAGGGCAATTAGGTGACAAAATTGCCCAACGGAGTTGTCAAGTCAGTTACGGGGGGCCATGGTAACCGCAGGGCCTGTACAAATTTCTTCTGAGCGCAACCGAATTCCGATCGCTTCCGCGGTGGCCAGAATACGAAATTTGACTCCTCTGGATTGACGACTGGGCAAGCGGTAAATGGGCTGGAAAGCTACTTCCGGTGAGATTTGGTGCCCTGAATCAACAAGGTGCGCCAGAATTGCACTCGAAATGGACTTCACCTCGCCCTTAGTCAGCCATGCGGGGTGGTGCTCACGTATCCTCTGAGAAAGGCGCCTGGTTGTGCGACCGACGTAACCTGCTCCACAGGAGCTTGACAAGCATGATGATATAAAACTGTTATGTAATTGGCCCGATAATGAATAACCGAAAACAGACTGTTCGCCAAAACACCAACCACTTGAGGCTAACGCGGAAACAGAAAGAACACTGGCCTCCGGACAGAGCTGTTCTCACTCAGTCCGAAGACCCACAGTCACAAACTAGATCGTATTTAGAAGGTTTGTGACCAATCAGAAAACAAGGACAGAAGTGGACCAGACAAAGATCCAGACAGTACAGTGATGTCCCAATTAAAGGACGAGCGTGTAGGCGGGGTGCCAGAAATTGGCACAAGGCTGAGAACGCTTGTGAAGGGCGGAGTGGCACATGACCGTGCCGACTATGAAGGTCACTTTGAACAGAATGAGATAGGCCTTTCCAAAGGCAAATGAAACGGTATTTTCGGGGAATTGGGTTCTTCCCGACAGTTTCGCAGCCGGATTCCGATCGTCTCCGCAGCAGCCAAGATACGACATTTCACACCTCAGGTGTGAACACGGTGTGACACGGTAGATCAGCTTGAATGCGACATCCACATTGGCTCTGAGGCCTGTGTCAACTAAATTGCGCTGGAAATCTTTCGTTGTTGTCCGGTCGTCAGCCAAGCCGGATGGTGTTCGCGTATTCTCTCCGACAAGCGCCTTGTTGTGCGACCAATGTAACCTGCTCCACAGGAACAAGCGAATGAGTAGATACAAAATGAGGTAGCACTACTGGGCACTGCGTCTTTGAGGTGAAGGCGTACAGCTGGCTTAGATGAGAACGTTAGTCTTAGTTGTGCAGCATGGAACGTTCTCATCAGGGTCGTTTCGAGCCTTCTGGTCAGCGATACACTTGATAATTCGCCCTTGTAAGGCAAGTTCATATAGATGGCTTTCCGTCCGGCAGAAAACTCACGGTCTTGCGGCTCCCTTCGTTCCATGTTTCGAGCTAGGAATTTGTCCGGATATCCATTGGCACGAAACGTTTCATATAAGAGCTTGAGCTCATTATCTAGCATGTCATCAGTACAAATTTTGTAAATTCGATTGTTAAACAACGTATCAAGTTCCGTTTCTGTTTCATTGGAACAAAGCTGTGGAAATGGGTATATTGGCCATTCCACGTCCGTTTCCTATGCATGCCCTTTGAATCGATCCATCTGGACGTTTCAATAGTGCAACATCAAGGAAAGCCAGTTTTCCATCTTGTTCCATTTCCATAGTGAACTTCAGTTTCTTGTGAGCTGAGTTGGCTAGTGATAACAGGCAGTCAGTATCAATGCTGCTATCGGTGATACAGAAAATATGATAGTTGTGAACAGTGGTGGTGTCGTTCGTAGCTCGGGTTGATGGTTTTGGTATTGGTATGTTCGCCGAGCTTGGCATTTAGGTTGCAAACGTTTCATCACCAAACGAGGTGATGATGTCACCTCGTTTGGTGATGAAACGTTTGCAACCTAAATGCCAAGCTCGGTGAACATACCAATACCAAAAGAAAATATCATCTACATAAAGTTTATACAGTACGAACTGATCTATCAATCCTGTTAGCCTTGTTTGTTCATGAAAATGTCAGCCAGCAAAGGGCCTAGCGACGAGCCCATTACGAACCCATCCTTCTGGCGATAGATTTTCCATCAAACTGAAACTGGATGTCCTGCGTGCAAACTAACAAAAGGTCTTTGAGTTGCTCATCCGGCATTCCGAATTGCATATCATTCGAGTGGATAATCAAGCATAAAATCAATTGTCTCTCTGAGCACGTTCGTGAACAGCGAGCACACGTCCAATGATAACATTCTTGCATTTTCAACAGTCTGATTTTCTATAGATTCAATGAACTGAAACGTATCCTTGAGGCTATTTGGAGCTAGTCTGTTGCGGAGTGGTTCCAAAAGTTCGGTTAGCCACTGAGCCAGTGCATGATACGGTGAGTTTATCATGTCTAAAATCGGGCGTAGGGGCACGCCATCCTTATGAATTTTAGGTAAGCCATAAAGTCTTGGTATAACTGAGCCTGTTGATCGCACCCGCTCGAAGCGTCAATCCATCCGTTTTGTCTCATGTTTCTCAAGAGTTTAGAGATATGCTTTCTCAGTTAGCAAATGCATTGCACTACATTAGGTTCCACAAAATCCTGACTTGACAACTAATTTCACATTTACTGTGTGTTGTTTGGCCTGAAGATGACACACTGAAAACGAGCTTGTTCATAGATGTATCAACTAGAATCGGTTAGTATTTACAAGCAGTTGTTGATACAGATGCTCAATTGCCATTAAGTCAATGGCTGTCCTTAACGTTTACCCGGTCGGTGAAGTGGTATTTGAAGAGGGTAGTTAAATAGCTGGGTGGAATGTTAGCGTATAATCTTGTTCATGACACAAAATACAGCCACTGAAGGACAAAAGCAAAAAACGCTTACTTAGCATTGAAATCATCCGCTGAAAGGTTATAGTAGAAAGCGTCTATCAATTCATAATCTGACATTGCTTTGTCAATTCCTTCTTGTCGTTCTTCCAACTTGTCCGGAATTGTTGCGATCCATTCCCGCATTTCAGTAAGCTCCTCAATGGAGTTCGGTTTCTCGTAGAGACGAGCAGCGATGACCCTGAATTCATCAGATGCCTATCCCATGAAAGAAAAAGTTAGAGCATAGTGTCCGTCAGCTTCCAATGGAACTACTAGAGAAATTTGAGGTCATGCTCGTAACTCGAACATTCCTAAGTATTGTTTCTAGTATGCAGTCAGCATTTACTGCCTGAGACGCCATTGGCACCTTTTTGTAACTTCTCAAATTTATGCACGTCAAGTGAAATTAACGAGCAGCAAGCGACTGTGTTTACTTTCAACTACGATAAGAAAACAATTGATGTTACCTGCATAGGCAAGTCGTTTCAGTGCTCATATGCATCATAGTTCTGTCAGTATAAGTTAATTAATTGATATTGGGGTGTACCCGCTCACATACTGCAAATCTGCAGGTTTGTCTTCACCAAGATGTCAATTATTAGCAAGCCGTGTTAATAATAACGAAACTTTTGCTAAGTGATTTCTTTTGATGTGTTCATTGCTGAACATTTAAACTTGAACACACTGAGATATGCTGACAATCCATCAGTATTCATAAATAAGTCGAACTATACTGGTGGTTAAAAATGTTGACTTACATCGAACCTGACGGACTGTTTTTCACCGAAAGGTAGAGCATAACTCAAGGTTTTCAATATCCTTTCAGACTTAGCTTACTTCAGATGCAGACAAAAACGTCGTTAAGTAAGACAACAGTACAGTAGTGTGCATTGTGAATTTGCTTCACACATTCAACTGTATTGTGCAAACGTGGTCACAGGAAAGACACAGCTGTTGATTTCAATCGGTGATCCGGTCAATAGGTTGTCTCAGACATGTATTGACCAGTGACATTGGCATTCTTGTTGGGCTATACTTTTTGGCTACTTATAAGTAGTCAGCGGCTATAAGGTAAATGACGTATTCCAATCTCAGAAGATACTGAAAATCCAGGGCCTCGGCTGGATACAAACCAGCGACAGAAACAACGTGCACAAGCTCGACATACGTTTTACCAGCTGAGATACGAAGTCACGTCGCAGACTCGGAAACTGCACAGTTGGACTCTGTTATCTACCAGTCCCACTGTCTCATATGGAATCCACCAAATGATCCAGTGGATCGACTGCCCCGGCAGGATTTCTCAAACAGTTCACGCTGGAATCCACCAAAGCCACTATTAGGCAATGAAATTGTGGTGCTAATGATTTTTTTTGAAGAATTGTTAGTTCGGAGGAAACAAGATTGTGAGCAATCCAGCCGAAGTCTTGATTTTTCAAAATTGGGCCTCTTCCAAATCAACAATTTTGTCATACTACTCATTAGTAATCCTGTCCGCTGCAAATCGGTTATTACCTGATGTCTCTTTCGGAGACATTGGGTCAAGCCGGCTACTATTTGTGCGTGTCAGAGGCTAAATGCTCCAGTATTAAAGGACCACAGTCAAACTCACTCGCTGTCTTCAGTGGAGGGAACACATGACTAATAACCTGTTGCAGGAGTAAACATGCCATAATGCCGTGAAGTTGACTTACGTTAACCAGAAAGTTTATTAGACTGCACGCGTTACGACCTATTGTGAATGTTGGTTAAGTACCAACGATTTAAGCGTCGAGCGTTTATCAAAATTCGTCAACAAGAATTCTTGTATTTGTATCACAGGTTAGAATGCGGCCTTTAAATTTTCAGTCTTATTCAAAAGTTCATATGAGGCCCGACCTTTCAGATATAAGGATAGAAAAATGATTCATACCTGATCCGCTTGTTTGCGCAGTTGCCGGGCCAACAAATCCAACAGAGCAGCTACAAGCGCCTTGCATTTTTTGATCAAGTTTTGCCGTACCGGTTCTGTGTTCACATAGAATGGTCCGATAATGATAGAACTTGGAATTGTGGATTCAACCAGTTCTTTCTCTTCAAGTTGTTTCTCCACTTGCAGCTTGATTTCCAAAGCACTTTGGTTCTGGGTTTCATACACCCTTTTGAAATAACAGTTACACTTTATCAAACAGTATTGGGACTCATTATTGATATCGAACAAAATCATTTCAAGAACTACTGAATTAACAGGTAGTTCTCACAAATAACGCAACGCAAAAAGATAGGATCCACTTGTCTGTTAACTTCACAGTGAATAGAAAGCACAATATTGACGCAGATCAAGCTCACGGTATACAATCAAGATGTATTGACATAGGTCGGACCCAGCTACATTGTTGTGTCGAGATGAATGCTGTCCATTCATGTGCTGCCTAATCTTACCACGAAGGGGAACTAAGAATTAAGGGAATAAACGGACGAATAGCAAAAAAGGCATGGAAGTTAGCTACCTCGACTGACAACCTCCAGGGTGCCGCAGAATTGGAACAACGTGCTTTAGAAATCAGGGCCTCAGCGAACTGGAGAGTGTGCTGTCGGATGTCCTAAAAAGTAACGGGTATTGTGGTGGACTATTAAACCGGAGATGCGAGTATTCCAACACTCGATGGAATACCTCAACGCGGTAGCGAGGTACGTCCAAAAGTTCACAGCGAGCTGATCGCGGACAACATGGGTGACCGAACGAGCCATCGTTCGATGAAGTCGAACCAGCGGACGAGACATTGCA
>LOND01002163.1:59615-74118 GCA_014220965.1 Paragonimus kellicotti | reverse complement strand
CTAGCGGATTTTTTCATGCTGATGATAGAAAGGCGAATGGCTCAGGACATTTCGTCGCTACCGTTGTACAGACGTTATGTGGATGACATTCTCATGTTTGCACAATCTTCGCAAACGATCGATGAGATGGTAAAACGGTTCAGCGTATATCATACTAATCTGACAGTCACCTGTGAACGGGAAAAGAACGGATGGCTACCGTTTTTAGACATCCTCGTTGGTCGCAAGGATGATGGATCAGTAAGAAGGTATGTGTATCGAAAGCCCACCTGGACTGGTCAGTACACTCACTTCACAAGCTTTACATCAGTGAAGAACACGGGTACATAGAGCAGTGTTTACGCGTGCCAGACGCATTTGTTCATCAGCATGTTTAGCTGATGAACATCGACTGCATACAACCACGTTGCAAAATAATGGGTGTCCGCTGAGATTAATTGATAGTTTTGCGTTGTTGTTCTCCACCTAATTTGCTATTTTATTTCTTCACCTCCCACCCCACTAGTGTCATATATATGTTCCTGGTTATTGTTATTTGGTACTGAAGAGGCAATACGAAATGCTAGCATCTACCAGTGTCCGTCTTCTTACTGTTACGTTCAAATCTATTTATGTGTATGGGTACGTTGATCGGTTTTGTCGTTTTTATTTACATTAGATGATGGACTTTTGCTGTGCCCGACTTCGCAAACTTCAATGTGAGCCTCGTGAAGTGCTAGGAAATATGTTTGGAAGGGTTTATTTTCTGCATTTTACTTGGTAGATGTTTATATCGTGAATTTCAATTGATTCTGAGCGATCATTGGGGGAAATTCTGTTTACCATGCATCGTGTTCACTTGTTCACAGGCAAAATCCTGGACACAGCGCCTAGCACTTGGGAGCAAACTATTAAGTCCCGCAGCATGGATACCGGAGTTGCCAGCAGTTGCCGAATTCTCGACTGGTGAAACTATGGGGCATTCGGCGGATCGCTTGGCTTCTGCTTTCCGTATTAGTCGGGAGGAACAAGATGCTTATGGAATACGATCCCATGAACTCGCTCGGAAGGCCGCGAACGAGGGTCTCCTGAGCGATGTCATTCCGGTAAAAGTTCCGGGCTCTGCAACCTATATTGACCAGGTTCGTTTTGCCAATGAACGTTGCACATTCCTTGTCTCTATGGTGTGCGTTAGCTTTAGGGTTTCAGAATTATCTGCTCTGGATCTTTTCCCATTTCTTTTAATTTGTGATTGATCAGACGTTCCGATGTGAGAATGTTCGCCCCAAGTCATGCCAGTCAAGCCTGTTAGATTTGAATGTCTCGTGCTCTCATGAGCATTCCAGGCTATGAATATGCGTCTCCTCTTTGCTGCAAAAGTGGACGTACATTCCAGTGACACTGGCATTAGATGTTGCAGAAGATGAATATCAGTATGCAAAAATGAAACGTTAATGTCTTACGACAGCTATAGTATTTGCTACAGCGTCTGTCACTGTGAGAGTTGCTACTTGGACCGCAGTCAGTGTTGGTGACACAAAAGCTTTCCTCTTCAATACTATACAGTGATTACTTAGCTACCGCCTTTAATTTATTCCATACCATGACAAAAGTACATGGCGTGGCATGCGGTAGGTTGGGACTTCAGTTGTAGCAATCTACGTCTGATTGTTGTGTTACACGCAGTCCGAAAACGGATCCTTAAATCGAGAATAAGATTAGATCCAAACATTTCCGCGGTACTATTAAGGAACTACATAAGGTAGTCACGATAAGAAAACCCCAGTTGTTTACGACGATTGTTTCGTTCAACAAAATCAGTGAGCTCTGAACGAAGCCGGCGAAGTCAAAGGTGAGCCTTCATGCGAGTGGGTCAGGTCATGAATAGTTGTAGACGATTAATACCAAATTGGTTCAGTAAAAGAAAAACGGGATAATCAGGGTATATTGTTCAAACGTCAGGCTAGTGAATAGAATAGGGAATGCAACTAGGGCCAATAAAATTGCACGAACAGCACCTCAACCGTCAACTTGTATGAATACCGTTTGACTTATACGGACAATTACAAACGCACGCAATCACTGTTTGCAGGGTACTCACTAATGAATTTTTCTTATCTTCAGGACAATGGCATCCGCCCTTCTACTCCAGAGATTATGGCTAAACTGAAGCCAGCTTTTGTCAAACCACATGGGACCATAACGGCCGGAAATGCCAGTTTTCTAACCGATGGAGCTTCTGCTTGTCTGTTGGCCTCTGCTGAACGCGCCAAATCACTAGGTTGGGTCCCTAAATGTCATCTTCGTGATTTCGTCTATGTTAGTCAAGATCCCAAGGATGAAATGCTTCTGGGGCCAGCTTATTCAATTGCACGGTAGATTTTCTGTGATTGGAGCTTTTATTATATTTTTCATTGTTACTTTCACTGCTCGGATTCCGTAAGTCTAAAGGTAAAGGTGTTCTGAGTATTTTGAATTGTTTGCGATTTCTTTTTATCTCAGGATCACTGGTGACCAAAACAGTGCAGAGAGTAAAAGCATGCGAAGGAATTACTCACAATCTGAGTCCGTCTTATGATTTTAGGTGACACATGTGCAACACGTACATACTGTCTAAAATGGTATAGACAGTCCGTTTGTTCACCACGGTTGCGTTCGTTTTCATTCAGCTTTCAGAATCATATCTAAAAGAAGGTGTTTGATACAGCAAGATTTGTTTTCCTTACTTTCCACGGTGAACCACTGGTCTAATTGAAACATACTTAATTGTACTGGCTCAATATGCTCATTCGGGGTACACAACTTAGTACCTGCAGCCTTGACTCAAAAGCATGGATCTCGCTTAAAGCCCCAGCCTGACAATGACCAGAGCCCGCGTGCAGCCCAATTTATTGTATACTAATGATGAATAGGTAGTGGCTATATTACTGATGAAACTTTTACTGTTTCTAAAAATTGTATTTCCCATCACTGCGGCACCTTTGAGGATGATTTCGAAGTAGACTGGTGGTGATATTTTCGACTGCTAGTGGTACAGTAACAATCTCAGACCGCGTTTTTCTCGATATAATCCCACAATGGTCGCTCCATCTTTGACCAACTCTCTAGCATAACAGACAACACGAAGTGATGTAAAGAGTCACCTGTATACGCTTGAAGGCCGCTTGTCTATCCCACGTTTGCGTTAGGACTCAATACTGCGTTCTGATTGGTCCCGCCTCCAACGACTCATTCGTCCACGCACATAAGAATGACGCTACCGCTTGTAAATGCCACAATATAGTTTGTACTTCTACTGAGTCACGTGTTCTCTCTACCGTTGTTATAGCTTGTAAGACCCACGTTGATAGCACATTTATACGAATACAACAAGACTCAGTTGCACCGGCAAACTGTTTAAGTTCAGAAGGTTAGAGCGTTGGAGCGGAACACTTTGAGGGTCAAGTTTAGCTGGCCTCCTGCTTCTATTGTGTTGCCGCCACAAACTTGTGATGTAGCACCCTGGTCGGTAGATTTGGAACCACCCACTGAGACTGAGGTTCGCAATTGCCTTTCGGCTCTCAATCGTAATAGGGCTGCTGGCCCAGATGATCTCATGCCGGCACTTTTCAAAGAAGGTGGAGGCGTTAGTAGAGGCATTGACTCAGTTGTTTCAACTTGTGTGGACGACGGAGACCATCCCTCCGTGCTGGGGTCACTCGATAATAGTTCCCATATTCAAGAAAGATATCGGAGTTTTGCGAAAACCATAGGGGAATTAGTTTGACTCCAGTCTACTAGGGTTTTTGCATCGTCGATTTGCTTCACCGATTCACTGCAGTTCGGGAGGTAAACATTAGGGAAGAACAGGCAGGGTTTCGCCCTGGGCGGGGTTGTATAGATCACATTTTTACCCTTCGTCAAATTCTGGAGCAGCGTCATGTGTACCGCCGGCCAACAATCGCCGTATTTCTCGACTATAAAGGTGCGTTTGATTCGGTGGATCGATCTACACTTTTAGAGTCGCTTAAACGTAGGGGTGTACCGACCAAGTATGTGAACATACTGTCGGCGCTTTATTCCCATACTTCAGCTCAGGTTAGGGTTTACGGTGAACTGTCTGACAGTTTCAGCACGTCAAGGCTGTCCACTTTCACCATTTTCGTTTGTGATGGACGATATAGTGGAGAATTGTCTTCAGCAATTACAAGATGCCGGCGTGAACCTCTTACCTGGTGGAAGGCTGATCTTGATTATGCTGACGATAAGGTGTTGCTATTTGACACTTTCCAAGCAGCACAAAACGCTAGACGCTATTTCGCGTTCTGCTAAATACTTCGGAATGCGCTTTGCAGCCTCAAAATGCAAAGTGCTTCTGCAAGATTGCTGTGATTACGTAGATTTAATGTTAGATAATGAAGTCATGGAGATTATTGACCGACAGTTGTAGTTGATAAGCGGCATCAGTGGTGACGGCGGAGGTGTAGAGAATGAAATAGAAGCGCGTATCTCCTAAGGCTAGGGCGGTGTTCGCTAATCTGAGACACCTATGGCGACAGAGAGGTATTTCTCTGAAGCTTAAGGGTCGCGTATATCAGACAACAGTGAGGGCTGTATTACTTTACGGCAGCGAAACCTGGCCACTCAGGGTAGAGGACGTGAACCGTCTTCAGGTATTTGACCACCGATGTCTGCGTTCAATCGCTCGTATCGGGTGGCACCAACAAGTAAAGAACTGGGGGGGAGTAAAAAGAGGGTGTTTGGCACTGATTGTCAAACGAGTTTTTTGTTCAGTTCTACATTTGCACAGACTTAGATGGTTAGGTCATGTACTAAGGATGCCAGCTAGTCGTTTGCCACACCGAGCACTGTTTGCCGACGCTGCGGCCGACTGGCGCAAGGTGCGAGGTGGACAGATGACCTGGCGTAGACAAATGAAATCGTTCACGAAGGGGTTGGTCACTGTAGTCGGGTTCGTCTCCCGGGCTGGGGCCCTCGCGACTCACAGAGTCGGTGGCTTGAGACGTTAGGTGAGATGGCGGCTAATCGAGCTCAGTGGCGTGAATGCTGTCGTTGTTTGGCCGAGTTGTCTGTGAAGTGAGTGCACTTAATGATGCGGGACAGTGAAGCTGTCTTGCTGATGACGCCTTACTTTCACTTACAGCTCGGTTGTTTGTTTGCAAGGTGTAGGCGCCTTGATGTATGTTTGAATATAGACGTAGCTATTTTTAGTAGTTAGGTCCCCTTCCCTCCCCTTCTTTTTCTTCTCTCTTCCTATATAGGTTTTTTTCTCGTGGTTGTGTGGCAGTTAAGCATCAGTGTGAACCACTGATGTATTGCTGTCTATGATGATGATGATACTATGCCATGATAATCTTAAAAACATGAGGTGCACCAATGAGTATACCAAAAAGTAACGCATGTGTTTTAGATCTACGATGTGGTGCATTTGAACACTGCTTCTATTCACTACTCTCTTTGTTCTTGTAGGTTACTCGATAGAAACGGGCTTAAATTGACTGACATCGACGTGTTTGAAATACACGAAGCTTTCGCTGGGCAGATTTTGGCGAACCTCAAAGCCTTGGATTGTGAGTACTTTTGCAAAAATCATCTGGGCCGCTCAAGTACGGTGGGCCTGATTCCGCTGGAGAAGATGAATTTATGGGGTGGTAGCCTGAGTTTGGGACATCCGTTCGGAGCCACGGGCGTTCGCCTGGTCACCACGGCCGCCAATCGTCTGCGAGCTGAAGGAGGACGTCTGGGCTTAGTGGCTGCTTGTGCTGCTGGTGGTCTAGGGCATGCGATGCTCGTCGAAGCCTGCTGACCACAGTACTTTATTTTTTGGACTCCTATTCTCCTGTTCAGTCTCCTCCGGGTCACGGATACGAATGTGGCACCATTTTTGAACATTGCTACCATGCTCCTCACGTGGCTTGCTCAGGGCGTATTCATGTCATTTTTGTGATCGCACTGCCGTATCACACAACAATTGTCATGCATCTAGCTGTTTTCTCATATTCAGCCGGCATACTATAGAAGGTACACTTTTTCAATCGCATTAGTTCGCTTTTTTCTTTAGTTCTTCTTATGATTTGTGTTTGAATGTGAGATGCGTTTTTGTGCTCCTTCCGGATTGGCCAATCGTTTGCTTTTTTCGATTTAATCATGATCGCTGAAGAATTCTAGTGAATATAAAGTTTGTTTGTGCCTCATACTATCTCCATCATTTAAATCACCGACCTCGGTCATTTTGATTAACGCCCTCATCGCCTTATGGGATGTTAGTTTATAAGCACGCTTTCCGTTTCCATCGAGGCTGACCGCATCTTCAAGGTCGAAACTGGAGGACAATGTTTCTTTTCCAAACTGACTGACTGGAAAGTCTATGGGAAATGTGAAGGTCGCAATAAGTTGAGTGATATTCAATTTATATCAACCAAGACTGCTCACCTTCCTCTTAAGTATTAACATTTTATGTCAAGGCGTTTGCTGTCATGTGAGATACTATCTTCAAATTTCTTTCCATGGTGATCTGAAATTGCTTCTGAGTACTTTTCAGCTTGGTGTTGGTAAATTAGTATAATTGCTTTACGGTCATCCGTCATATTGACTTAATCTCACATGTAGCCTTATATTGGGTTGCATTAAATGATGTATCGCTGCCATTGTCCTGATTTTACCGTTCATTTTGTGCACGTTGGGTGACACCGACGATGACTTTCGCGTTTAAGAAGCCAAGGAAAGCATATGCTGAAAAAGTTTATGGATCACCAGTTTAGATGGTAGTTGGTAACCCTAAACTACTCACACGAAATTGTTTCTCGGGAGACTCCATCCTAGGTGGTTTATTTATAATGTTACTGGGTGATGGCTCGCAATCACGTTTTTTGTGCTCGCCTGCTTTCGAGTAATTGGTTGCTCCAGGAAGCGTTGGGTATAAATTGTACGTTGACCAGCAACCTCTCTGACAACTAGTGTTTCGTACCGCAGTTCAGTCTGCTGTTGGATCCGGTGTATTTTGTGCAGTTTTCTTGTCTACTGTTATACGGTTTCTTGGGTACCAGTATGTTGAGAACAGCGTTTTTTCATTCCTGCTCTGATTGATGCTTGGTTGAGTCACTTAAGTTTCGCATAAGCTAGTAATGGCGTATTGCCCACTAAGTTGTTGGGCAGCCAAGTCCGTTATTTTGCGTGATCCTCGATTAGTTGGGACGTTTGGCGGATCCTTCTGGCTTACAAATAACAGTAGTTAAAACTTGTTTGCCTACGAGCGGTTGATCATCGCGGTATTATGGGACCGTGAGCACACGTCAATACAATGTTTACCCGTTCGGTCGTACACCGTCATACATTTGGTGTGAAAAGCTAAGTCATCTGTAAATTTATTGTTGTAGCACGATGTTCCGAACAGGTTATATTACTCCACCTCGAACAACCGTCAGAAGCATTGAAAGTGATCGTCGTGATTAGGCCAACTTGTGTTGTGTCTGATGCGATTAGTAGATTTGGAGTGCTTTCCCTTGATATCAGCCTTTCGACTCGATTGATCACACCGAACAACGCATGTTGAAATAGCCTCGTTGAAACACGTTCGATCTTTTTCCCTGTGATTTTGATTGTAACAATCTTGATAAGCTGCACTCGCTTTGACCGAAACGTGAAATCTTGCTCGAGCGTTGTTATTTCTGTAGTTTACTAATTTTAAACGTCAAACCTAACTGTCCACGTTTGACTCCGTTGCACGAAATGTGGTATCGGTACTCTGCAAGTTATCTTGTTGAACACTGGTGTTTTCGATCAGTCGTTATTTATTTATATGAGCGTCAGTGGGTGAGGCGAAATGTATTGAAAACCAATACGTGATCCCCATAGTTACAAACACGATGTGGTGATAGAGCGAAAGGAGTACTACTGACATTTCGATGTTTGGTTTGTACATGGCGTAAAACGACGCCACACGCCTCCGAATCAAGTGGAATTTATCTGTACGACCGTGCGCGTATCCCCACTTTTACGTTTGAATCATACCATGGAAGAGGTGACCAGGTTGACAACGGGCACTGTAATTACAGTGGAAATATCTGTTGATACAATTGATATCTTCACCGGTTGCCATAGCATGCTTTCACTCATGTTGTTGACGAAGGTCGTCGGCCTTCCGAATTCCAGTCTTAAACAACTCTAGACTTCACTCACAAGGATTCCAGTGTGACGACCTGTTTTCGGATAGCGGGATGGATAAAGTACCTGCCAGAATTCTTGTTTTCTCTCTCATCCAGCTGCGAGTCCTCACTATCGAAACTGAGCCTAATTCTTCCATTGGAATTATTCAATTTCACTGCTCACTAAACCGTAAAAATTTCGTATGAGATCATATATTTGTAACAATCAGGTGGCCTGCGTCTCAGATAATTATTATCCATATAGATTGAACATCACCCACAATTGATCGCAGCTGTCGCATTCCCATAGACTTTCCAGTCGGCCCCTTTCGAAAAGCACTAGACTCGAGTTTCGCTCTCATTAGAGCTCGTCAGTAGTGCATATCCTTGCCACTGCCGGGACTAGAACTCCGGCCATGCTTTCATGAGGCAACCGTGTTTACCACTGCGCCATTGACCTCACATTAGGCACGACCGAATTATCATATGTGAACGCTCAACCACTTTCGCTTGTGAGTAATGATCAGGTTGCCCGATCGTCTCGAGAGGAGACACAGTTACTGTCTGTTAACTCCAATCGATGACCCCTCGACTAGGACTTCTCTCCAAGTTGAAATCACAGAAATCATTGACTTGTTGAGCGGTATTTTGATTACTGATGAGAAGTCCTAAGTCGAGGGGTTATCGATTGGAGTTAACAGACAGTAACTGTGTCTCCTCTCGAGACGATCGGGCAACCTGATCATTACTCACAAGCGAAAGTGGTTGAGCGTTCACATATGATAATTCGGTCGTGCCTAATGTGAGGTCAATGGCGCAGTGGTAAACACGGTTGCCTCATGAAAGCATGGCCGGAGTTCTAGTCCCGGCAGTGGCAAGGATATGCACTACTGACGAGCTCTAATGAGAGCGAAACTCGAGTCTAGTGCTTCTTTTCGAAAGGGGCCGACTGGAAAGTCTATGGGAATGCGACAGCTGCGATCAATTGTGGGTGATGTTCAGTTTATATGAAAACCAAAATCCCCATCGGTAATTGGTACCCAGTCATCGTCACACATAGGCTACGAACTGGCTATTAGCACCATACAGGTTCACGAACAAAAACGTCTGCCGTTGCTGTTAACTACCCGCCTTTACTTTACATCTTTGATGTATGACCACTTTAGAGAAAACTGTTACAATCGTCAGGCTTCTCTTCGTGCTTCATCTCTTCTCACACTTCTTGCTGTGTTTACGTTTGACTTTTTGACACCACATCTTTCCGCCTCACACCAGTCTGCAAGACTGATGTGTCCTTTGGCGTTATACTTGTTTACTCATTGACGTACGTCGGTAATGGTTGTCTACACGCGAATGATTCATTTCCGGTTTGGACGTGTTCCTTTTCATGTTGCTAGGTTTGCACTGGCCATTACAAGCCGAAACTGTAACTGACACCCGTTCCGATGGTGCTCACTGTCAATCCAATGCCTCACCGCGACGTGTAGCGTCCTCTTTTGACTCTGTCAGATAGTTACAAACCGGCTAAGGCTGTTATCCACATAAGCACGTGGACGCCGCGTGTGTGTATGTCCATGAGTAACATTACATGATTATGTGATTGGCTTTCCTACCACTTGTGGCTGTAGTTGCTGCTGAAGGCTACTACATTCATCAGAACCATGGGGAGTTAACATGTGCCACGAGTTTTTTCACAACCTCATCTAAAGCGTTGACTAGGACAGGTGACACCTGGCGAACAAAGTACTTCAGCGTACCCGTACTTCGACCGCAATCTATGTCGTTTATCAAGTCCGCGGAGCATCGTGAAACGGGCAGGTATACAGCATAATCAGAGGGTTGGCGTGTTCAGTACGATTTATGCTATCAGTTTCTTTTAGTTTACTGGCCAGTGATTCACAGTGGAAGATGAATGAATTGCTTGCTAAAATTTGGTTGTACCTGCTGTTATCTATACAGTGACACGACTGGACAGGTCATAATTACTGTACGTCATTGAGCCTCGTACTATAAGCACTTGGGGTGGAAATATCATTGTTGTACTACTCGTTCGCACTTCGTCCATCTCATCATCATCATCATAGACAGCAATACATCAGTGGTTCACACTGATGCTTAACTGCCACACAACCACGAAGAAGAAAAAACCTATATAGGAAGAAAGAAGAAAAAGAGGAGGGGAGGGGAAGTGGACCTAACTACTAAAAATAGCTACGTCTATATTCAAACATACAACATCAAGGCGCCTACACCTTGCAAACAAACAACCGAGCTGTAAGTGAAAGTAAGGCGTCATCAGCAAGACAGCTTCCTTACGGCTTTCACTGCCCCGCATCATTAAGTGCACTCACTTCACAGACAACTCGGCCAAACAACGACAACATTCACGCCACTGAGCTCGATGGCAGAAACGTATCCAGGTTGCTAGTTTCTACCAACCGTGGCCATCAGGGCCTAAAATGACAATGATGCTTACTGTTTCAGATCGAGACAGGTATTAATTTTGTCCCCGTTTGGACTCGCATAGAAATAAGACTCTGGCTGTCAATCCGTGTTACGAATCAAAGTCCTGTCCTATTGGACCGTCGATCGTGTCAATCGAACAGAATTGATTTCGTGTTGTATTGTCGGGCAAAAGTATGCAAAAGACGAACTAGTTGGGTTGAACGGCTGAGGAAAGTCTTCCGCTTCAAGAATGAGATGTTAAGAATGGTTTGACTTGAAGTGAAGACAAACCTATCCACCAGACCATCTAAAGCGTAGATTGGGCGTCCTAGATATACGCACTAAGTCTGCGTTTGAATTCGTCAATCGATGGTGCCATAATGACAGACGCGGGATCACCGCTCCCGAATGACTTGTCCCGAAGTCGAATGGCTTGTTTCACGCCCCCAATTTCATCGAGCCACTACTGGTGTATAAACCTTCAAAACCTTTCCTGCTTCCCTTCACTCCCTTGGTGTGCTAAAAATAGTCGTCGATTGAGAAACGTTTATGAAATTTGCATTGTTCATATCTTGTCAGTTGTGTCGCCATCCGATGTCGTTAATTTCTATAACATTTAATAATGACTCGGTGTTGATTTTTGTTGCGGCAAAGATTGTTCGTATTCTCTTCTTTCATCTGCATTCACTGTCTGCCTTTACTTGTTCTGTCGATTTACTCGTTTTCTTTACTAGAAGGGTCTCCCCACTACCACTTTCTCTATCCCTGTCGCGTCAATGGTTCATCCTGTTCGCATTCCACACTTTTTGTCAAACGGTGATTGTTTCACCTCCCCTTATTCATTCACTTAGAGTTTGTTAATCTGGATATATGGATTTAGTTGTGTCAAACTGTGAATCGCCGTTTTTTTCTTGCTGAAGAGGTGTTGATGAGATTGTTGGTTCTAAACATCGATGGTAGTATTTTCTTGTCTACTTTAGAAGTTTTTGAGGATGTTGAGTTCCATGGATAATGTAGTCTGTCCTTTATTTGATGTACGTACTCAATGTTCCCTACGCACTATTTGGGTAGCGAACTTAACAGTAAAAGTGTTCATCTCGTCCCGCAAAACTGAACACGATCCTGGGCAACAGTTGACCGTCGTCACGTTTATGTGCCTATTTAGCATCTACAAGTAGCTCTTCAGGAGTGGCATTTAAGGGTCCGATTTTTGTGAGCTTACATTTCTACCGAGGCGTCGATTACATTGCTTTCTCATTTTCATTTAGGTTCGGTTTTCCGTCGTTACACACCACTCTTTGCAGATGAGCGGACGAACATCCGGACAGTTAGAGCGTACCAGGTATTTGAACTATCTTGCAACGTACAACTGATGTATTGTATACCCTAATGCAAACTTTTCAAGAGGATAGTCCTTGGTTGCGTGCTTATCCTCGAAGGCGACACCGTAAAAGCACCACCCTCCGGTATCCTACCCCTCTTCGTGCTGATGATTGTGGGTTAGCTACCAGAGGGGTTGTCTCCTTGGAGGAGGTAGAGGACGATTTTACCACTATGTGTTCCAAGTTCGCTTCTTTTCGTTCATATTTCGCACACTCTGGTGCCGGTCAGGCTTTTGTCAATTCTTTGTTGGCTGATTTGCGTCGAGCTTTTCCAGCATCCACTCTTTCTGAACCCGAATGTGTCGACGTTCTCTGTTTGGGACTCGGTAATCCCGCCACAAACCGTGCCAGTCTTCGACAGTTGGCCTTGCTGGATTTACTGATCGAACGGGACACACGTTTAGCTCGCTCACGGACTCGACTATATGATCCGGTATTCCGATGTACATCACGGCAGTTCATCCGTGGATTAGGCATGCAGGTGGGTCATATCAAGTCACACACTGTTGTTGAACTGCTCTAATTAATGTACACTTCTCATTATATTCGCAGCGTTTTGTGCCGGTGCTGACTATTTTAACAAAGCGAGTCACTGGTCATCGAGGATTTTTCTTGACTTAAACAGAGGTAGCACTTACAATTGATCCAATGACCTGCCGTCTGATGGTAACGGTGGATCACGTATACTGTGCTGTTTAAGCTGAAACATCGCGCCTATTGCGGATTTAATCCGGTCAACTGAAGATCAGTTTTTATTTCAGCTTATCTCCGTGGCTTATGGTGTGAACGCTCGTCTGCTCTACTCGATTAACTGTATGTAGCAGAAAACATGCAGATTGACTTTGTTCGCTTGAGTTTTTGTTAAAACATCTGGAGAGCGACAACTGTTGTAACTCTAATGCAAATCTTATGAGATCCTCTTTGATACAAATGAAAATGTTTGGAATATTATTACCGTAATGTTCTCCCTCTTCGGTGGTCGTAAGGAAACACGAAAATTCCTTCTCCTTGAGACTGGGGTAGACGTTTTATAGAGCGATCACTCTCTCTCTCTCTCTCTCTCTATATATATATATATATATATATATATATATATATATATATATATATATATATATATACCTATATTCCAAGTGCGCGCATTTTAAGAGTTACACGAATGGCCATTTATTTTCTATACTATTCGTTCCGTTTATTACAATGATTGTCCTTATATGGGGAAGCACCGTAATGCAAAATCTTTTTCTCATGTTTTCTTTTTACTACTTTTAGTGCAGTTCCTCTCAGTAGCATTTTCCAGTCATTTTAAGTATAATCACTGTTTACATTTTGCATACTAGTCCATAGCTTCCCATATTTCACAGCTCTCATGTGAACACGGGAGGTTTTTCGTTCTCCTCTTACAAGAGCAGGCGCTCACATTTTAATGGTAAATCAGAGGCTGTTTGAATGCCACGGTGTTGCGTGCTAACTAGAACCATTTGGTCCTTTTTATTTTGGATACGCTTCTACCCAACGAGATCACTGGTTCAGTCTGTAACCTTCCAGGTTGAACAGTCTAGTGGTGGATGAACTTATCCTTTCGGCGGCTGTCGAGCGATTATCTCTCATTGATACAATCCTGGATCCAACCTCACCGTGTACATTGTGAATGCGTTAATCTTAGCTGTCTCATACCTGTTATTTCGTGTAGTTTTTCAACCTAGTGTTGCGATTATCACTCTCGTTAATGGCTGAAGCACTAGTGGCGCATCAGGTTCATTTTTCTGTTTATATGTAACGTTTGTGTTGGGTTTTTGTGTGTACGTTACCACTGAGTTCGAATCTGTTAATTTGCCTGATTTGGTTGACGTATCTTGAATAGCCCCACAAGCATTTGTAGAATCCGCTCTGCGTTTCTATTCAGAGGTCAGCTGGGTACCACTAGAACTTAACACCCCGAGGTCAAATCAAACTGATAACGACCGCAAACAGCTCGGTAATGTTTCTATAATAGAAAATACATGGATGTCAGCAAATACATAAGGTAGATATATGGAATCAATATGAAATGTCACATACGTTCGAAATGGTACGTCCCGAGAGAGTTTTCGACCGTCAGCGGTCGAGCATAAGCAGAAATGTCCAAATTCAAGATGGCGGCCAAAGCGACCTTCACATGGGCACAATTATGTCATAAAGCATACTACTCACAAAGAGGGGAGTAGGCAGCGAGTAAAGAGGAAGTCCAAACGAATGTTACACTCCCCACCGGGTTCGAACCTGTGAACCACAGGAGTTTTAACCATATAAGTTGATGGGAAACGTTCCAGTTATGATTTTGCTCTGGATCAGAAAGTACAAGTTCGCCTTCGAGTTTACACAGCTGCCTCACGTCTCTCCGAAATCGTCCACTGGCTGTCCTCACAATGACATCTCTCACCAGACCGTCGTGACCTTCATGTGTCTCCTCGATAATACCCTTTGACCAATGACCTCTTGGGGCGCCAAGTTCTACTAGTAGCACAAGATCTCCCTTCCTTAGATTGGGCTTGATGCGTTGCCACCGCTGAA
>LOND01002163.1:25848-37138 GCA_014220965.1 Paragonimus kellicotti | reverse complement strand
CCGATCCCATTTAAGACTAACGTGTCACATTCATTTTGGTCTCGTACTAGACGGCATAAATCGGTGTACTTTCTCACTCGTCGCATTCTGATTCTGCGTGGTTGGTAAGGTTATAACAAGCCAACACCTGACTCAATGCCCGACACGGTTAGCAACTCAACTCAGTCAATGTCACTGGTTTACTGATGAGTAGTCGAGATTTGGTTAATTTCAAGTTGAACATCACCCACAACTGATCGCAGCTGTCGCATTCCCATAGACTATCCAGTCGGCCCTGAAAACAAGCACTAGACTCAGTTCGTCTCATTAGAACTCGTCAGGTAATGCATATCCTTTGCCCTGACGGACTAGAACTCCGGACACGCTGAGCAGGCAACCGTATTTACCACTGCGCCATTGACCTCACATTAGGCACGACCGAATTATCACATGCGAACGTTCAAGTTACGTTGTTTATGTAAAATTCAAATAACGAGCACCGACACATTCCCAAGTCAGCTCAAACTACGTCTTTCCTCTCGATCACTTTATGATTGCCTCCAACTTGTATATACTCATGCTCATAGACCTCAAATCAGTCCAATAGTTGCTACACGATTGCACCGTGTTAACACATTGCTCCTAACCTATCCTATGATATATATATATATATATATATATATATATATATATATATATATATATACTAATCTTCTGACCACTTCTGATCACATCCCCTCTAATTATCCGTTCACATCAAGGTTATCAACTACAGAAAGTGGGAGGGTATGCCAGTGTTTTAGGACATTTGTATGAGAAAGGGTAAAGAGGATGACTAGCGCTCAGTGTGTATTGTTTTTCACATCCCTTCGTCAGTAGTTAACCGGTCGGCTGTCTTGGAATATGTAGTTCTAAAAATGAATTTTGTAAGCTGTCCGGTTCAGAGTGATTCAACAAAAATGGTTGGGATTCGTGTTGCAGTAATTCAGGTTGCCAGCTTGGACTGATGAATATTTCATGAAGGTTCAGCGTAGCTAGTTTCGGAGAATGATAAAAAAAATTGTGACCTGCACTTACTCACCCTTGTGTTAGTTTGCACAGATCCTGAAATAATTTCTTCGTTGTGAGAATCCTTGAGAAATTTGCAGTTAAATGACAGAGTGATTAACAAATACACGTGGAAAGTTGGACAATTAAGAAAGCGACCAGTATGGAAATGCAGTCACCAAACAGCTTGTTATCCTGGTAAAATTTTCAGAGCTTCAAGTATGAGCTAAGTGAATATTTGACCACTGAGAGGGAATATTTTGCTACATATGTGTTGTTCAATGCCTATTCAATTCACATTTACTCCTAATGAAAATGGTTTACTTATCAGTAGCCGATCTGTACGTATAAATTCAACGTTACCGAAGTATATAGTCTAGTGTCCCGATTGCGGTACAACTGTTGGTTAAAATCAAGCAAGGGTTTCAACTTTTAACAGGTTGGAACCTTCACTTGTGAATCCATGTGCGCTCAAGCAGCAAATGAGGTTATCTTATGAGTAATAGTTGAATTCTTTTCAAAACTTACGAAAACACGTTGAACTATCTGCTGTTGCTGTTAACAGGAAGGAGATAAACATCATTAACCACGGGCGCTCAGTTTAGCATATCACTTGGCCGGCAACCTATAGATCACTGGCACTAATCCAATGAAAGTAAACAGTAAACAACGAATGAGTGAAAAATTTCAAAAATGCCTATGAATCGAACTTTACCAGCGACGGGCATGTAAGTCTGAGCGTGAATATCCAAATGTCAAAGCATCGTCACTCGCTGTCAGTGCATCCAACCAACTGTTCCCAGGTTGTCAAGGATCTTAGAAAATTGTCAACCTGCAATAAACATAATTGTCTTACTCTGATTGGCAATGAAACGACGGCCTTTTTAACCCACTGTGTCACGTTGATTCTTTGATACAACCACATGGGACATCGGCTTTCTAGACTGTCGAGCCAATAAACACGTTGAGAGATCAGTTTTTGAGTGGCTGAGCGACGGACCTGATCGATATCCCCAACTGCCAGGCCAATCTGTTTGTGTAAAGTCAGGAGATACGGAAGTTAGTCACATGTTTACACTGTACTGATCTGTAAATTCGTCCAAATCTCCTTCTGAGTGACAGCGGAATTTTATTAAAAGTTGTATGCACGTTGCAAAAATGGGCCACAAGGAAAACTGCAGATATACCGAACAGATTGGTTGGTATATAAACAATATTTATTCTTTAGACCCATTTGTATTCCGAACCTTGGAACAGCATGCCGTTTTAACATTTCGATAGAATAGAAGTATGTTCCTGCTGTCGGCGGTTCAGTGAGAATATTTGCAGGTGACGCTTGATAATTTTACAACAGAAGCAAAAGTTTGAAATTTCTCGAACCGGTCGAATAGGACTAAGAATTGTTTAAAAAACGAGTATCATACTTTAATGTTGCGCAAATTCAAATTATGAAGCACCACTTTTTTTCGAAATAAATGCAGTGATCGTTAATCCCCCCATTATACCCTGAATGCGTGGTCAGTGTTTCTTCAAAAGACTGTGGAAACTTATCTTGCGAATTCGGAAAATTCGTCTTTTGATGGCTTCCAGTCTTATTGCCAGATTTATGCTCACAATACCTAGAAGATGGATGACTCATGGCAGTAGGTCAACGTCCGTGGGAAAGTTACTGACATAGAGTTATAATTACGAAAAGATGATAACTACCTGCAGCCATATCAAGCAGATTGTGTGCATAGGATTGGAAGAACATTACCAAACCGGAATGGGATATTAGAAAAAAGAATTATTGAACAACGAAGTTACTGATCGGTTATTCACAGCTACACATGCAAGTGATATCATAGTCATATTACTGATAATGCGTACAACCCGTTCCCTAGTTTAAGAGTGTTCTCCAGCAGAAGTATGCTTAACAAATATATCGCAAGATACTGTTTGGTCTACTGCGTCAGTTTTTCGATTGGTAAAAGGGATCATTATCTAACTTTTTCCTCTACACTATAACGACATTACTCAAGTTATCCTAACCTTACGAGCTCAAAAGAGCATCTTCTTGATGGCTGGCTAAATGTGCGGATCCTCTGGTGGCTGCTGGTTACCTTTACTGTGGACCGTGTGGGCTAGCAGCTGTCATCTTTTGTTGAGTGGTATCTAGGTCAAACATTCTGTCACCCGTTTCTTGAGTCAGACACTCAATATCAAACATTAGCTGTAGTATATACGATGGAACATGGGAGATAGTAATTTTCACAGCTGGTGCACTAACTTAACGCAAAACCATCTCGTAGACAAGTAACGGATCACTCCCTTGGAAGTAAACCACACCTTTGGTGTGCATGCTTTATTGGTAGGCTGAGAGACACACAGTTTACAAGCGTAGCGATAATATTTTTAGTCTGGCATATGCTTGCCACAAAAGAGAATTTATGCTCAAAAAGTTTATTATGTAGGTGAGGGCACCGGTTCCTCCTGATTGGACCAGGGAAAAAAAACTGATTTTTGACTTTTCCCCTTATTTTTTTTTTTCCTTTCCCCTTGCACATGGTTGACAAGAACTTCTACTCGTAAGGTGAAAATTTGCTGGTCTGATTCTCCATTCAAGCCATCTCCATTTGACAAACGAAGCCTGTTGTCGAGTGTCCGTTCTGTCCGCGAAACATTGTAAAATATCCTATCGTTAATGACTCAGTTGCGACTTACTTATACCGCTGATATCAGTATCATTAAAATCTGTTGATCAGTGAGGACGTTAAGAACATTTGCTGAAAGTATGCAGAAACTTCGTTTGCCTCAATAACCCAGAGTGTTATACTTTTACAGGGTAAGGAATCATAAACAGCATGTAATTACAGCTCACCTATGCTAACTTACTTTTACAAAACTTATCGAATTACGAAGACACAGTTTTGCAAACAGTCTTATAATAGATCACCTTACAGTTTGACTCAACACGCTTTTTCAAACCCAATCAAACTCACCAGCAAGTTCATCAACGTGATGGGTACGAGGAAAACGAACGCAGCAAAAAACGGAAACGTGAGCTCCGGAGTGTAGATCGTAGCCGACATACCGTCCAGATAGGGTTCAACGATGAGCTCTGTGTGGTCATACTCTCCCACCATCATCATCAATGTTTGGAATAGCGCCCATCCAATGCTACCGTACACTTTGATTGGCAGTCCCATTTTGGCTCGACTGCCTAGCACATCAGCTGATTGATTCAGATGCTCAAAACCAAGGAAGCAATAGGCCAGTCGGTTTTTGTGTTCTCGTGTTGCTTCCTCGAACTCTTGAAAACACTACGAACAGAACAGCTCAAGGGTATTCATCCGGGAGGCCTCGGCATATTTGTATCACAAGATGACCATGTTGTGAAACGTTCAAAATGTGATTACGCTATCTAAACCTCAGGTAACAAATGTCTCGGGGGGTGAAATGAAATCAAAAGATGCAAAAATTTAGCCACTGCAATCACATGTTTCCCCTCTATTCACAGCTCTCAGTCTAATTACTGTGTGTTGGTGTCAGCACGTGAATGGAAAACATTGTTTTACAATTGCAACATACCGCTGGCGTCTTATAGATATTTTGATCAGTAGTTCTTTCAGACCTTAGGTTCAGATCTCGGAATGCCTTCTTTGTAAGTGTTGGCAGAGTCAATAACCTGCTGGAAAGACTAGGCTCTGCTTAGATTATCTTTCTCAGTCTGTTTTTGGTTACTTTGGGAAACAGCAAGAAGATATATGCCAAAATGTAGAACAGTAATTAGAGCCACCCAGCTGTTTTCGGCTTACTTCTATACAACATGGCATCCCCGTCTACTTTGTCAACTCACTCGTTTTCGTTGTGGTATAAGATAATTTTTATACTTTGTCCTAATTGTCGCTAGTAGTCACACTTTTGTGCGAAGTACTCAGCAACACTATATTCTTACATTTTTCCAGAAAGTAAGACACGACTGTAGGGATATAAATACAAATTTGTATAAAATAACGCCTAGATTCTTGGACTTCAAACTTTCAGCTGACAGTCGCGGTTTTTCCTCTATGCTCATCAATCCCAATTTTCTTTTTATTAACTCCTGGCATTGATGATATCAAACGTTATATTTTCCCTTTAAAACCCCTCTTCAAGGTCAGCGACACTTAAACGCTCTGGCTCTTCTCAGGGGGACAATCAGATACTTCAACCGTTGCGACTGAAGGGATCACATGCTGTTCATGGAGTGTTTCTACTATTACAATGAGTGTTAAGAAAATATATATATATATATATATATATATATATATATATACTAATCTTCTGACCACTTCTGATCACATCCCCTCTAATTATCCGTTCACATCAAGGTTATCAACTACAGAAAGTGGGAGGGTATGCCAGTGTTTTAGGACATTTGTATGAGAAAGGGTAAAGAGGATGACTAGCGCTCAGTGTGTATTGTTTTTCACATCCCTTCGTCAGTAGTTAACCGGTCGGCTGTCTTGGAATATGTAGTTCTAAAAATGAATTTTGTAAGCTGTCCGGTTCAGAGTGATTCAACAAAAATGGTTGGGATTCGTGTTGCAGTAATTCAGGTTGCCAGCTTGGACTGATGAATATTTCATGAAGGTTCAGCGTAGCTAGTTTCGGAGAATGATAAAAATAAATTGTGACCTGCACTTACTCACCCTTGTGTTAGTTTGCACAGATCCTGAATAATTTCTTCGTTGTGAGAATCCTTGAGAAATTTGCAGTTAAATGACAGAGTGATTAACAAATACACGTGGAAAGTTGGACAATTAAGAAAGCGACCAGTATGGAAATGCAGTCACCAAACAGCTTGTTATCCTGGTAAAATTTTCAGAGCTTCAAGTATGAGCTAAGTGAATATTTGACCACTGAGAGGGAATATTTTGCTACATATGTGTTGTTCAATGCCTATTCAATTCACATTTACTCCTAATGAAAATGGTTTACTTATCAGTAGCCGATCTGTACGTATAAATTCAACGTTACCGAAGTATATAGTCTAGTGTCCCGATTGCGGTACAACTGTTGGTTAAAATCAAGCAAGGGTTTCAACTTTTAACAGGTTGGAACCTTCACTTGTGAATCCATGTGCGCTCAAGCAGCAAATGAGGTTATCTTATGAGTAATAGTTGAATTCTTTTCAAAACTTACGAAAACACGTTGAACTATCTGCTGTTGCTGTTAACAGGAAGGAGATAAACATCATTAACCACGGGCGCTCAGTTTAGCATATCACTTGGCCGGCAACCTATAGATCACTGGCACTAATCCAATGAAAGTAAACAGTAAACAACGAATGAGTGAAAAATTTCAAAAATGCCTATGAATCGAACTTTACCAGCGACGGGCATGTAAGTCTGAGCGTGAATATCCAAATGTCAAAACATCGTCACTCGCTGTCAGTGCATCCAACCAACTGTTCCCAGGTTGTCAAGGATCTTAGAAAATTGTCAACCTGCAATAAACATAATTGTCTTACTCTGATTGGCAATGAAACGACGGCCTTTTTAACCCACTGTGTCACGTTGATTCTTTGATACAACCACATGGGACATCGGCTTTCTAGACTGTCGAGCCAATAAACACGTTGAGAGATCAGTTTTTGAGTGGCTGAGCGACGGACCTGATCGATATCCCCAACTGCCAGGCCAATCTGTTTGTGTAAAGTCAGGAGATACGGAAGTTAGTCACATGTTTACACTGTACTGATCTGTAAATTCGTCCAAATCTCCTTCTGAGTGACAGCGGAATTTTATTAAAAGTTGTATGCACGTTGCAAAAATGGGCCACAAGGAAAACTGCAGATATACCGAACAGATTGGTTGGTATATAAACAATATTTATTCTTTAGACCCATTTGTATTCCGAACCTTGGAACAGCATGCCGTTTTAACATTTCGATAGAATAGAAGTATGTTCCTGCTGTCGGCGGTTCAGTGAGAATATTTGCAGGTGACGCTTGATAATTTTACAACAGAAGCAAAAGTTTGAAATTTCTCGAACCGGTCGAATAGGACTAAGAATTGTTTAAAAAACGAGTATCATACTTTAATGTTGCGCAAATTCAAATTATGAAGCACCACTTTTTTTCGAAATAAATGCAGTGATCGTTAATCCCCCCATTATACCCTGAATGCGTGGTCAGTGTTTCTTCAAAAGACTGTGGAAACTTATCTTGCGAATTCGGAAAATTCGTCTTTTGATGGCTTCCAGTCTTATTGCCAGATTTATGCTCACAATACCTAGAAGATGGATGACTCATGGCAGTAGGTCAACGTCCGTGGGAAAGTTACTGACATAGAGTTATAATTACGAAAAGATGATAACTACCTGCAGCCATATCAAGCAGATTGTGTGCATAGGATTGGAAGAACATTACCAAACCGGAATGGGATATTAGAAAAAAGAATTATTGAACAACGAAGTTACTGATCGGTTATTCACAGCTACACATGCAAGTGATATCATAGTCATATTACTGATAATGCGTACAACCCGTTCCCTAGTTTAAGAGTGTTCTCCAGCAGAAGTATGCTTAACAAATATATCGCAAGATACTGTTTGGTCTACTGCGTCAGTTTTTCGATTGGTAAAAGGGATCATTATCTAACTTTTTCCTCTACACTATAACGACATTACTCAAGTTATCCTAACCTTACGAGCTCAAAAGAGCATCTTCTTGATGGCTGGCTAAATGTGCGGATCCTCTGGTGGCTGCTGGTTACCTTTACTGTGGACCGTGTGGGCTAGCAGCTGTCATCTTTTGTTGAGTGGTATCTAGGTCAAACATTCTGTCACCCGTTTCTTGAGTCAGACACTCAATATCAAACATTAGCTGTAGTATATACGATGGAACATGGGAGATAGTAATTTTCACAGCTGGTGCACTAACTTAACGCACAACCATCTCGTAGACAAGTAACGGATCACTCCCTTGGAAGTAAACCACACCTTTGGTGTGCATGCTTTATTGGTAGGCTGAGAGACACACAGTTTACAAGCGTAGCGATAATATTTTTAGTCGTGCACTATGCTGCCACAGAAGAGATTTGCTCAAAAGTTTATGTAGGTGAGGCAACGTCCTCGGATTGACAGAACTGATGACTCCCTTCAAAGTTTAGACCAGGTTCTCCTCTGCTGCATTACAGCACGAATGTACTGTTGCTGTACGCAGATGTCTGAAGATGATACGATCCACCCAGGTTTTTATTTCGTAGGCATAGAACTGCGGTCGTTTGTCGGTGGTGGAAGTAAACTGCCTCCTTTTAAAAGGTGATTTTCTCTACCAGTGGAAAGGTTATGGGCTCCCTGCAGGCTGTTATTTTCGAAAAGTCATTTTGTATCAATAGCTCAAATATTCCAGCAGTTCAAATTGCTTTCTGGGCGCTTATGAGAATTCTATCACTGTGATTAACAAAATGTGGTCATGAGCTCCTTAACTGCTCTCTAGATGCATGCTTTCCAGATACTGAGCTTTTCATCAAGTTATCACAAGGTGAACCTCAATTTGTTATTTAAGATAACCCGGCTCACTATGGAATAAGAGACAGCACATAACCCAATCCGTTCATATTGGCTCACGGATTCCATTTACAACTTGGATTCCTCTTGTACGAATACCGCTTATACTTTCCACACGTTGCCGCACCGTAACTGGAAACCATCATAACTTGCGAGACATCAGCCCAGTGACAGACTGATCCATTGTTGTAGCCCCAAAGAGCAGTTGCTTCACTCTATTGGATATCATTTTTGACTGTCTAATTCCGTATATTATCCCAAATCTTCTTAGCTCCCTTGAAGTACGTTTTATGACATACTCGTCCATCTTCAATGCAGCTGGAGATCAAGGTTGAGAGAATTCTGAATAGTATTTCCGAATCACCTGCCGGGACTAATTCTGATTAATAATGGTCGATGATCTGCTGTCAAGACATAGTTATTAACATCCGGGTTCCTCATTTGTATGACCACAGAATGTTCAACTGTGCCGTGCAGGATGCAGTTACTGTGTTACTGATACCAAGGCCTGGTGTGGGCCTTATAACGAGTCATATGATTAGGGTTTACTGAAATTGCCAAAACAAATGAGTCTGCACTACATGTCCATCGAAAGTGACAGTCTAGGCTGGATGTTTCATTCGCGACTAGGTTATCCGTTTCCTGACTGGAGATTTGATAAATTCGCGTGTGGAAGTTTTGATCCTTTGTGTAACATATGAGTTTCCAAGTAATCTTAAACCATCGCTGTTTAAAAGTCGACATGATGGATCGTATAAGGAACCTGATGAGAAGAGCTATCGGAATGTGGAAAGCGGGAAAATCTGACAGTTCTGACCGTTTTACAACCTCAAGCTGGTCAGTTATTCGACGAATTAAAAGATTCAGAAAGGATGCTTACTTTTTCAAACGTGTGGAGTAAAAATGCTAGATAAAGTAGACCGTAATTCAGACTATTCAACCGTCATCAATTTTGTGCAACTGTGTTAGGCAATATCCATGTTCTGCTCGCACAGTGTTACGCATAATCAAGGAAGACGATTTCGCTTTGAACGGATCCTTTATGCACTCAGCCTCATTCAAGTGCTATAAAAGCCTCCGTTTAGGATGAGCACTGAACAGGTGTGCTTATCGGGATTTCAGTTGCGGTTAAGTGAGGCGATAAACTGCTGTTTTTCTACCAGAAGGTGAATCAGCGACTTGGCGCTTGGATTAAATGTGTTCGCCACCCGGATGCTTATTCTCAGAGGACGGCGAACCAGAGTACCTATGAAGTAAGGTCTCGTGAAATAATTTGGGAGAACTGAATGTTCGAATGTGAAGTGTTGGTAACAGGTCATTTTTGGAACGTTAATAACACAAGTCTTGTCTGCAGTGTATGAAGTAAGCTAATCCGTATTCCACATATCGTGTACAGGTGAGCTGTGAGGTTCGTGCCTACTACGACACAAGAATGCATCCTTGACTACTGTAGTCACCAGACCTCAGGCCAACTGGACGCTTCTTGGAGAACTTGGGATGGAAGATAGACGGTAGCCAGCCGATTCGGTTCACCAACAGAGTTTTGAAGAAAACGTTGCACAGTTTTTCTTTACAAAAATTGATTGAGAGACTGATATCAAGCATGTGAAAAGGGTGAATGTGTGATTATAGGAGTTGAACAAGCTATTGACCATCTATGGACAGATAACGTTGCAACCGCGCGAAATTCGGAAACGCAATCTATCCTAAGTGTCTTCCACCCTGTTAACGTTAATGGACACGAAACTGATGACCAAGTTGACAAGAACTTCTACTCGTAAGGTGAAAATTTGCTGGTCTGATTCTCCATTCAAGCCATCTCCATTTGACAAACGAAGCCTGTTGTCGAGTGTCCGTTCTGTCCGCGAAACATTGTAAAATATCCTATCGTTAATGACTCAGTTGCGACTTACTTATACCGCTGATATCAGTATCATTAAAATCTGTTGATCAGTGAGGACGTTAAGAACATTTGCTGAAAGTATGCAGAAACTTCGTTTGCCTCAATAACCCAGAGTGTTATACTTTTACAGGGTAAGGAATCATAAACAGCATGTAATTACAGCTCACCTATGCTAACTTACTTTTACAAAAACTTATCGAATTACGAAGACACAGTTTTGCAAACAGTCTTATAATAGATCACCTTAGCAGTTTGACTCAAACACGCTTTTCAACCCAATCAAACTCACCAGCAAGTTCATCAACGTGATGGGTACGAGGAAAACGAACGCAGCAAAAAACGGAAACGTGAGCTCCGGAGTGTAGATCGTAGCCGACATACCGTCCAGATAGGGTTCAACGATGAGCTCTGTGTGGTCATACTCTCCCACCATCATCATCAATGTTTGGAATAGCGCCCATCCAATGCTACCGTACACTTTGATTGGCAGTCCCATTTTGGCTCGACTGCCTAGCACATCAGCTGATTGATTCAGATGCTCAAAACCAAGGAAGCAATAGGCCAGTCGGTTTTTGTGTTCTCGTGTTGCTTCCTCGAACTCTTGAAAACACTACGAACAGAACAGCTCAAGGGTATTCATCCGGGAGGCCTCGGCATATTTGTATCACAAGATGACCATGTTGTGAAACGTTCAAAATGTGATTACGCTATCTAAACCTCAGGTAACAAATGTCTCGGGGGGTGAAATGAAATCAAAAGATGCAAAAATTTAGCCACTGCAATCACATGTTTCCCCTCTATTCACAGCTCTCAGTCTAATTACTG
>LOND01002162.1:17420-37631 GCA_014220965.1 Paragonimus kellicotti | reverse complement strand
TGGCATTCATTTTACTCCGCCGACTCATTGCAATTCGAATGGTAAACATTAGGGTAGAATAGGCAGGGTTTCGCCCTGGCGGGGATGTGTAGATCACATTTATACCTCTTCGTCAAACTTTGGAGCAGCGTCATGTGTACCGCCAACCAACAATCGAATAAAGCGTGTTGTTGATTCGGTGGATCGATCTACACTTTCTGAACAGGTTAAACGCAGAGATGTGCCGACCAAATATGTGAACATACCTTCGGCGTTTTATTCCCATACTTCAGCTCAGGTTAGGGTTTACGGTGAACTGTCTGACAGTTTCAGCACCAGGAGCGGCGTACGTCAAGGCTGTCCCCTTTCACCATTTTTGTTCAACTTTGTCAGACGAAATAATGGAGGACTGTCTGCGGCACTCAAATGATGCCGGCGTGGACCTCCTACCTGGTGAAAGACTGACTGATCTTGATTATGCTGACGACAAGTTGTTTGACAATTTGTGAAACAATGCTAAACGCTATTCCGCACTCTGCTAAGTACTTCGGAATGCTCTTTACGTCTCCAAAATGCAAAGTGTTTTAACAAGATTGTTGTGATTACATAGATTCAATGTTGGACCATGAAGTTGTGGAGGTTGACCGGTTCGTTTAGATAGGAAGCGACATCAGCGACGGTGGCGGCGGTGTAGGGAATGAACTAGAAGGACGTACTTCTAAGGTTAGGGCTGTGTTTTCTAATCTGAGGACATCTCTGGCGACAGTGAGGTATCTCTGTGAGTCTCAAGGGTCGCGTATATAAGACGGTAGTGTGGGCTGTATTACTTTATAGCCGCGGAACATGTCCGCTCAGGGTGGGCGACGTGAACCGTCTTCTAGTATTTGACCACCGATGTTTGCGTTCGATCGCTCGCATTGGGTGGCATCAGTTAGTAAGCAACGATGAGGTTTGGAAACGAGTATTTGACAGTGATTTTCAAACGAGTTCTTTTGTTCACCCCCTACATTTGTACAGACTTAGTTGATTAGGTCCTATACTAAGGATGCCAGCTAGTCATCTCTCCGATCGGACACTCTGGCGATGATGTAACCGATTGGCGTAATGTGCGAAGATAGACAGATGATGACCTGGTGTAGACAGATGAAGTTGTTTACCATGGGATTAGCTACTGCACGTCTGGTTCGCCTCCTAGGCTGGAATATTTAGATGAGATGGCGCTTAATCGATCTCAGTGGTGTGAAGGTTGTCGTTTGTCCGAGTTGTCTGTAAAGTGAGCGCACTTAATGTTGCGGGGCAGTGAAAGCCGTAAGGAAGCTGTCTTGTTGATGACGCCTTACTTTCACTTACAGCTTGGTTGTTTGTTTGCAAGGTGTAGGCACCTTGATGTTGAATGTTTGAATATGGACGTAGCTATTTTTAGTAGTTAGGTCTCTCCCATCCCTTCCTTTTTCTCCTCATGGCCGGACTGACTTTTTTCTTTATGGTTGTATGGCAGTTGTGCATCAGTGTGAACCGTTGATGTATTGATGTTTATGATGATGATGATGATGATTTGTGTCTATCAGGTTCGGTTCTCTCTTTTAACCCTCACATAACAGAACGTTTACGCAAAGAATCCAATTGGTGCTTTTTATTGTTCACGGTTGGGGCTGGTTACTATATTGTCCAAAGGTTATGCTACTTTTTTCGTATGGTTTAGGTCGGTCGAGTCAGTTGTTTTTCATTTTTTTGAGGATGCGAGCAGGCAGCACACTGAAAAATCACTTCATTGGATACACAGATCCTATCATTCTTGGTTCGACCGCACTGCCTTAAAGCCCCACTTTCGACAGCAGTCGAGTGGTCACGATTACCACTATATAGTTTGCGGTTGTATAGGTTTTTTGCGACCATCTATATTTCACAGGACGAATAATTTCACGTCTCCTAATTGGATGCTTCTAATACCTATAGTGATATGGTATGTAACAGATAGGACGAAAACTATTGAGAGTTAACCTCTTGAACACTCCGACTGTGTTGTACTAGCATGACAGTAAACACTCCGTACTGTGAGAACTGAAAATTATTCAGTTGCCATTCAGTTTCTGCAACTTACGAAAGTAATGCACTTAAATGGACATTTCTATGATATTTGGTATACAACATTTAGATATATGGCTAGTAATTCTGTTCAATGGGGTTAATGTTGTTCGTCTGCTATTTCTAAGAACCAACAACAAAAGGGAACAGTGAAAACCTCGGTGAAGCTGTCTTACTTTCAATTGCATCTCAGTTGTTTGTTTGCATTTTGGTGTCATATTAGTGTTGAGTTGGTCCATAGAGTTGTGTAGTTCAACTAGTCAACGGTTACAATGGGATACAGTCTTTGAGCGTTTGAGAAAATTCTTTTATCTTCAGTGTTTGGATCATTGTTAGTTTAATTTGCTTGTAATGAGGGTGGTTTGATGAAGTCTTGTAAGAATGCTAGATGTAGTTTCCGTGCAAGCTTTTTTTTGGGTTCTGGAGGGTGTCATTCGACTTAGCTGTATGTCAGTCTCCCACGGTTGCGTTCATGCTCATTCGAATAATCATCCTCTCGCATTTTAGCAATACCGAAGCACTTAGTTAGTTGGGGGAGAGGAACGTCTTTCAGTTGTTACAGCTGCGAATAGCTTGACACTTCTACGTTTGATAAGTATTGTATCAAATCCATTTGATTACTTGGACAGTTCACGTCCAGGCATAGAAAGAAGAATCTACCGCTAGTCACCGATGACTTCGTGAGATTGACTGTATTTTGTTGACATTACTGTATCGAGTAATTTGATAAGTTCGTTATAACAATGGCATTTTGTTGGCGTACTGATAAATCTATCCTCAAGTTGGCTCATGAAATCTGATTGTATTGCAACGGAATCAATCTGGTCAAGCATAATCCGTCCAGTTGAACATCTTCACGATGCTTTATGAAGGTCACACAACTTCCCATTTTTCCATTTTTCAAAAGTTGATACCAGTCAATTCCTTCAGCGCCCAAAATGAAAGTGTTCGTATTGAAAATGAACTACAGGATAGGACGGAAAACGCGAAAAAATTGCACACTTAGATAATGTCAATTGATTCCACTTTTCGCTGATATATAGTTTGTATTCACTTCGGCACCGATTGGCCAATACTGTTTGATGTCTGGAAACTGTCGAGAAGATCGTGCGAAGAGATAGTTGTTTGAAACGAAATTAATGCAATCGCTGGAGACTAGTATACATTCACGCGTGATAACATCGAAAATTCAGAAGGCAATTAAAGGCAAATTGCACAAAAGTTGCGGTTAGTTATGTTACATAGCTTCATCAGCGAATAACTTTCGCCAACAGAGACTAGAAAAAAAATCACGTTTAGCAAGATCTCCCGAAAGGCACATAGATGGCATCCATTTGAGTTCAATATTTGGATTTAGACAAAGAGGTTTTGTAAGTTTTACCTCATCTATTTCTTTTTATATATATTTAAATCAGATTCTATTCCTGTTATCATGTTGGTGTTAAGCGTCAGTAGCAACCACTGATGTATTGCTCGTGATTATGATGGTGACGAACTTCGCGTTCGGACTGGGACTCAAACCCCAGTTGTGGATCATGCGTGTTGATCACTACTCTCCTCATCACACTGAGCCCAACCTGTTGGTCGCATCTGAACTTTGAGCTACTCTTCCGTACGAGATATGCTAGCTGAAGTGTCCGGTCCTGTCATCGGCAAGCTGTGGTCAGATGCCAGCGGTGCTCAATGTGTAATAGACCAAATCTGTTATCGTCCATCAGCAGTGTTTCAGGTTGTTTAGATCACTGTTTATGTTCTCCAGTGTTGTTTTAAAGCAATGACGAACTCGATTATTCTCGATGTTCTTTTTTACAGATTGGTTGGGCCGCTGTACAGATCGCACACCTGACTATGGTTAATTCACTGTCGACAGATCAGGCGGAACGCGTGCTGTTGGTCTCGCTGCGTTACTTTTTCGCCTCTGTTGGTGATATTTCGACCTTTCTGTTATCCTACATCCTGCTCCAGGAGAAAAGCCCTCAAGAGGCGATCACATTACATTTAGTAGACGAACAATCAGGAAACACAAGCACAACATCTCCGTTCATCAGTGCATCGAACTCTTCGCGACCCCCTACGGGGAGCCAATTTACAATCAAAGATATGCCATTCTTTCGCAACATCTCGCTGGTCCTAACAGCTTATGGAGTACTTTTTGTGATTTGCTTCCAGTTATGTGTTCCTGAGAGGTTACCAAACGTATTGGAGGATGGAGATCAACGTGGCAGTGAGAACGAAGTTGATGGAAGTAAGTGGTCAGTCTGTCGCTATTGTTCTGATGATATATTTGGGAATGGAGCGTTACGTATTTTGTTGTTTAGTGGGGATACGTTAATTCAGATGTGTACTATCTGCAGGCCACGGTGTCCTCAATTTGACTGCAGTGCCCACAGCAGTCCTATTTCGAATGATGAGTCTTCAGGTTGTCGGTGGCCAATTTTATGTATTCGTTTGAGGAAAGTCAGTTCTGGCAATAATGCTGAACAATTAATGTGACATTCGCAAAAAACTTAAGATATTGATCAGGAAAAAGGAACGAGAACAAGGGTCACTTGTTTTTATCTACCGTTGGTGTTTAGTTAATCACTTATCTTGAATTGTTAGTTGTTTCTGAGCCTCGTTCAGTTTATACGGTGCATTCACGAAGTTCCGTTATGTCGTGGCTTGATCTACGGCCTACGAGCGCGTAAACGGAATAACGGTTAGTGAAACAGCGGATAACAGCACGACGAATAACGGTAATGAACAACGAAGTACGGAGTATACGCGATCAGTTAGTCTCTTCCCATCCAACCCATCCACCCGAGGCTACCGCATGAACACAGGACTGGCCTTCAAACAGAGCTTCTTTATGTCGCTCAGCCCGAAGACAACATGGTCACAAACCCGTTCGTATTTATAGGGTTTGCGACTAGTAACAAAGCAAAGCCAAAAAGAATGGACCAGACAAAAGTCCAGACAGTTCAGTCTGGGCGTGTAGTCAGGATGACAACAACAGTTGTCACGACGGCTGAGGACGATCGTGGAGACCGGAGAAGTACACGACTATAGCAACGGTGAAGGTACTTTGTTTGGTTGTCACACAATATTTTCGGGGAACTGGCGAATTCCTCGACGTCTTATCACTCGCATTCACAAGCGTACAACAATGTTCATCCAGATGCCACCGAATTGTTACAAATTTGACCGTCTGTTTGTTTTGAATCACCAACACGAAACACGTGCCACTCGAAATTATATTGGATAAAGAATGTGGGATTGAAACCGTGGATAGGGAAGCGCAAGTCGCTTGTAGCGACCCGTATAAGCTCAGTTACAGTGAATTTCCTCATTATAACTGGCTAGTGGGAACACAAAACCGCCATTTCGATTGCACTGATCGACTTACAAAAATTTCTGCTGATATGAATCATTCAGTATTGTACCGAACTCCGTAATATGAGACTCATGCAATGTCCAACACCGATCTCTCGTTGTCATGGTTGTGATAAACAGACTGATTAATTGTTTCAAAGGATCATTTAACATTGCTTTGTAAAGCGAATTGGTAAACTATATGCCTGTTTTTTGAGTGATAAACTCAGGATTATGAATTGCGAATCAGTTGAAACATTCGTCATCCACAATGTGGCGACAAGTATCACGCTGTCTTCTTAAAAATACTGCAAATTATAAAAGCTGAAGCGGCTAAACTTGAATCACTATCAAGAACAAACCAACATTCACGACCAGCAGTTTGAGTAGATTTCAACATTGAACTAAATAAGTTATCAATTTCGTTTTGGGAGCCAGCACGTTGTGCCTAGAATAGTTGTCTACGCAGCTTGACAATGGTAGACAGAGTGGTTTGTGGCGTTTAACCTGCTCAGGCTAGGCATGCGTGTAAAATACAGTGCCCTTTTTCAGAGTTGTGACACATTTGTATATGTGAACTGATCATGTACTTACTCATTTACGTAAGCAAGTCAGTTGGCTGTTATTCGCATTACGTTACAGATCATTTACTGGACATTTGTCGAAAAGCGATCATTCATCGTGTTATGACCCGGTGGTCAACGATAACGATAAATGTCTAGCGCACGAATATACGAATCACGAACACGTAGCACCAGAGCGTAACGATAACCGAAAACCCCAGAAGAACACAGAAGACCTTGACCTTCAGTCGAGAATGTATTTGCTCTCTAACCAAAGGTAACATTGCAGACCAGCGTCTGCGTATATATGTAACATGCAAGCTGACCGTCTTTACTCTGATACCCGTAACACTCGTGGACCAACTGTGGGGCAACGTGGAGACACCGAGGGACAGTGTTCTTCCAGCAACAATCCTGTAAAGAGAAACAACACAAACAAGCATGAGCCAAAGGCCCAGTAAGCCATGCACACGACTTACACAAACGGAAACTAAAACGGCGCCAACAACACAGCAGCACGCTCTGTTACACAATTCAAATTCAACCTGTGCGCGCTTGCTGGTTTCGACTGCACGTTACATATATAGTCTCTGAACAGCCTTGAAGAATCCCACGTTGAATTGATGCATTAAAAGTGGGATGGGCCAATCAGAGACGGAGGAGAAACGTGCGCCAAAATTAAGTTTTCAGCACGTTATGGTGCGAAGAAAAAATCACAAATTATTTTTCGAAGATATCACGAGAAATAAACCCGTTTATGGGGAAAGTAGACTTTCCCCAACATACCGAATTACCGTTTATCACTTGACTCTAGTGTGACTTGCATTCACCTACTCTACTCTACTCTACTGTACTCTACTCTACTCAGTTCCATCACGTTTGGTTATGTTAACGGATAGAGGCCAGAGCATTCGGTACTCAGTTGTAGTGAGGGTCGATGTGTCATGATTTCAACCTAAAAACTTAGCTGAAAGCTACATACTTGAAAATACTGGACTGATCCAATCAGTAGTGGCATGATCATTTTGACGGTAGGAGGTAGTTGTGGCTGAGTACATGTATGGTCTGTTGTGTGTACGTTCAAGTATAAGCTGATCCACATTGGCCTCTAGTGCTTACAAATTTCAACACTTGTGCGACCTTAATGTTTACTCAAGGTCTGATGGCAATCAACCGTTTCACTTGATCACTGGACATGATGCGCAGCCATAGCCGGTTTTTGAAATGACTGACCTTGAACTTTGGGTGTTTCTCACGTGATGAGTTGTGGTCTGCGTGCCGAACTTCCGCATCGATGACCGAAATGGCTTGCCCCGACAGTGAACGTTGCATGTCAGCTGGTATACTTTCGTGTATTGTGTTAGAAATAGCTATTTACAAGGAAAGAATTGTGCAATACTCGTAAAATCTGCGAGTCACGAGTCAATGAGAAATGGAAATGTTTTGGCAAACAATGTGTTAGGGTTTGAATTTTTTTTATCCTGTCGCTATCATCACTGCTCTATAGTGGATTGGCTTGGGCTACATGCCTGTCACGACAGTGGCGTTGATCAGATGCTGAACACCCAAAGATTATAACGTGAAAGCAAAAACATCTTGAATCTGAGAGATTTTTACTGGTCATGCCGACGACCAGCTGGAACGTTTTCTGTCACTCGTATCTTGCACCTCCATACAACCCGACTTTTCTGTTTGGTTTCGACTGTACTGTTGAAAACTCCTTTGGTTGTGGACCAGAGATTCTTGTAAAATATATCCTAGACATCCGCGTGATAGAATTGTCTATTTACACGGCACTGTTGACATCCACTTCGCAGATTGGACAAGAACTGTCTGTACAAATAAATCAACGTATCTGCACAATCTGTATTGACGAGGCCATACATAGATATGATAAAGCGCTATATAGGACAGTTTGAAAACATGACACAGAAATATACGCTGAGCATCAACGTAAATTTTCCCAAAACCCAAGTCTTTATTGGCATTGCTGAACTGTCTGTGCCTGTTGAGCCTCGTGAAATATTCAAAATATTATGCTCAAAAGGATGGCTGATTCAGCTGGTTCTTTCTCTATCATAAAAATCCATCATCCTGGACTAACCCATTGGCCACAATTTTGTGTAGTTGTGTCAACTAACGTGCAAATGCTTATATCTGAAGAACAGCTTGTATTGCAGTTTATCCAAATAGTCGAAACACTATGCTTTCAATCTATTACTTGTGAGCCATGGTTTTTCTACCTTTCGGACAGTTCTGTTCTGTCCATCAGAAAGTCATACGTACAGATAACAGATGAATGCATATTTACTGATGAGTAGTAGGGGATTTGGTTAATTTCAAGTTGAACATCACCCACAATTGATCGCAGCTGTCGCATTCCCATAGACTTTCCAGTCGGCCCCTTTCGAAAAGAAGCACTAGACTCGAGTTTCGCTCTCATTAGAGCTCGTCAGTAGTGCATATCCTTGCCACTGCCGGGACTAGAACTCCGGCCACGCTTTCATGAGGCAACCGTGTTGACCACTGCGCCATTGACCTCACATTAGGCACGACCGAATTATCATATATGAACGCTCAACCACTTTCGATTGTGAGTAATGATCGGTCGGGCCTAATGTGAGGTCAGTGGCGTAGTGGTCACATAGTTGCCTCATGAAAGCGTGACCGGAGTTCTGGTCCCAGCCGTGGCAAGGATAAGCACTACTGATGAACTCCAATGAGAGCGAAACTCGAGTCCAATGCTTCTTTTCAAAAGGGGCCCATTGGAAAATCTATGAGAATACGACAGCTGTTTTAATTGTTCGGGTTGATGTTCAGCACCACACTGTAACCGCTACCTAGGCTAGCGTAACAGAAGGGATTGGCAGTGATTTCCAGTTGAAGTTCGTTCCCGGTTCACTGTCCCTTTTTGGCCACCATAGCTGCCATCGATAGCACCTGGCTGAGGTTCCTTAACGATTTCAGGCATTTGAAAAGCAACGTCGAAGGCTGGGAACCAGAATGCACCGATGAGAGTGCTAATGAACGCAAAAAAATACGATATTTCCCTAACGGATTGTGCCATCACGACAGTTTTTCCACCAACCGATGGATAATAAAAAGCTGCATTCATGAACGAAACAGATTTACAGACCACTAACAGACTGATCGAAAACTGACAATTTTTCCATAGAATCTGAGACACGTGATGCTGTCTTGTGGTTTATCACGTCATTTGTCCACTCTGAATTGATGTTTTATAGTTATGCCGTGAAAACAATAAGTGTCGCTCAACATGTCTCAATCTTATAGTCGTTTCGTTTCCTCTCAACATGTCTTGTTTGACCATTTTATCTGTGCCGCGCTGAAGGCAAATGGTTGCGTTCACGAGATCGGAGTGAACAGTTCGTTCAAAAATGTTGTCCTGATGTTTTATCCACTGGAAACTGTTCAGTTATGTTGGGTCACACTCATCTGAATTCAGTTTGTCGAAAAGGAGCTGGTCATAACTTGGTTTGGACAAATTGGTCATCTTGATACTAGATTGTACTCTTGGAACGTAACTAAGAGAACGACGTACGGTTAACCTAACTACCGAACGGCGTACTCAGCTGGTTTTCATTTATACGGACCGTGATGGAAGTTTAAAGTAGACCACCAGCAAGTTTAATGCAAGGCATGTGTGTACGTGATCGACCACCTGTGAAGAAATGGCCAACTGCAAACATCAACAGATGATTGCTGTACTGGTGTTGTGATCCGACGGATGAGACACAAGCATTTTCATAAGGAGCAACGCGTGGGTTATGCGTTTCAACAAGACAACAAACGAAAACACTCATCTGCATACGGTATTCGGCCCAGACCGTCACGGCTGCCACAGACGTCAACGCTCAGTTCGTTTACGTTCCCTTACGTACCAAGAATCATTTCATGCGATGCTGCACTCCAATAATTCTTCTTGTATTTTTCCTGCAGCTATTCTGGTGCCAAAATATATGCTCTGGTTCCACTACTGAATTACAGTGGTGTGAGTAGTATAGCATGATCGCTCCTACTCACTACACTCCTCCCCCGCAAAGATTGTTCCAGTTGCAGCAAAAGCCTTTCAGGTTCTCTTCGTTCTCTCGACGATCTCCGTACCGGCTTCGGGGACGTCGAGGCTCCAGGTGTGCATTCTCTTCTGATCGGACTGTCATACCATTTACACAGCTGGCTTCCGTGCACCCGATGTTGAGTCTTCTCATTCTTAATCAGATACACTGGACCACGGCGGTCCACTACTACATACGGTCCTCTCCATTTTGCCAGGAACTTCCTAGATCCTGGCCCCGTTGCGCCTGGACTCCGCCGGTCTCTGTACTTAACTTTCGAACCAATTTCAAACACTGCACTCCGACCCGACAACCTTGCAGTTGACTGCTCCTTGGAAAATTCTTGTGCGTTCGTCAAGTTTGGTTGGCCACCTCTCCGCGCTTCTGTTAATTCACGCGTGTTCATACGTTGGTCTCCCCATAAACCAATCTCTTGATCGACTGGCAGGCGTGGTACACGCCCGTACATTAGTTCGAACGCCGACTTCTTCGTTGTCCCTTGAGGCGAACAGCGGTGGGCTAACAGAATGAATGGTAGTGCTTCCTCCCAGTTCCCTCCTTTCGCCGCCAACCACTCCTTGATTGTGCGATTGTTTCTTTCCGTCAGTCCATTTGATTGAGGATGATATGGCGTCGTCCGAATTTTTTGATTCCCAAGCGCTCCAAACAGTTCCGAAACTCTTCACTTTCGAAGCAGGGACCTTGATCAGTCAATATGCTTCGCGGTATTCCATGGTCTGCAACGATGTGTTCCATCACCGCCCTGCATACAGTGCTTGCACGCTGATCGGGTATAGCGGCTGCCCGATTCAAAATATATGCTCTGGTTCCACTACTGAATAGCAGTGATGTGAATAGTATAGCATGATCGCTCCTACTCACTACACTGGTAATGTTATTCGACGTCAAAAACAGGATCTGTACGGAACCTCCACAAACAATTTAAGGAGTCAAAGTAGTCATAATCTGCGAAAACAGTGCAGTATATGAGTACTTTGCAAATTATGCTGTCGTCATGTCTATGGAGAATGCTTTTGTGCAAGCAAAACCGCAGAGAACATTTTGGGCATCCGTTGTGAATTTGTGGTTTATGTGCCAGTAGTATCTTTTTTAAACTTTGCGTGACGATAATTTCGATCCGTTCATAGAATATCATACCCTTCCAGCGGTAATTGGCAGACTCCTGTATCTAGTGCGTTCTATCAGCTCTGACTGAAGTATGGATCTGATGAACCACACTGCGAATTACTGTCTGACTAAGGTACCGTTTTGGTTCATGCGTATTGGAACACTATAGGGTAGATATTTTAGTGTACGATACATTTAGTCATTATTCACGGACACATGTTAACGAGACGTAATATACACAAGAAGCTGCTGAGACTGGAGACAAAATATTTAATGCATGGAATGTGCAAATTTTCTCCATACTGCTGTAAACGACATCGATAAATGTAGATTGGTGAGTTCCAACCGTGCGATCTGGTTTCAGCATGTTGAATTTGTCCAAATCAAGAGAGCTACTCACTCACAGCGACAGATCGAGCGGCGTCTGCGTCGTCTGCTGCACCGAGATGCATTATGCTCTGTGGATACACACTAAGAGGTGTGGGTGGAGTGTGATCCCCACGCATGCAGAAGCGCCAATGGCATAGGACCAGCGTCTAACAAAGTCAGTTCACCACGATTGACCGCCGCACTAGACTGCGCTCGGCTACCTAATCCTCGCGGAGCGCCCCGACTCTCACCCACAAAGAATATTTCAGTTCTGCCGGCACTCGACTACCCGGGATTAGTGAAGCACTCGAGCAGCGGATGACTAAACCGGTAGCCATCTAGAAATATCGAGTTAACAAAAGGTCGTGGAATAAACTGCTCAGGATGAGTGCAGAATCATAGACAACAGGCATAAGCAGCAGGACCCGATCAGCCACGAGATCACCGACGAGGATTAACAATTCTCTCAGGAGTCCACACACGAGTTATTCGAGATTCAATTGAGTCGTCGTGTCTCTATACAGGTTGGAAATGAACGGATCCGAGTAGATTTCGCGTTAAAGAGCAGATGATATGTCACTCGCAATCTTTAACGACCACGCGTAGTACCCGCGTCTGCGAGATACCATATAACAAAACAGACACTACTGTGGACTAGACTGTGTAAGAGGATATCTGGTTAATCAGGTTAGTACGGAATCTACAGTCCGTCATCCACTAAGCAATAGCTAACGAGAAAGGCACGTTTCAGTTCTCGCTGCGAGAAAAAACATGCGAAAGTAGGATCACACTGAGCTATATTTGTAGCTTTTCGCTCCTCACCTCGCCCCGCCCAGCTCGATCGGTATTCACATGTATCAGTATGTTATCCCAGTTCGTAATCATTTAACCAAAACCGGTCTTTATGTAAATAGGAAAGGAATCCATGTTTGGACAATCGTGAAGGCCACGACACAGCAGCAATCATCGATGATGGGATATGCATTACTCAGTGTACTCGCAGTCTAATGGTGTTATGCAAGCGCTGACCAAACGCATTATTGACGACATGTTGTATCGCATTTCCCGACCACGAAACTTCATTAGGGGAAAGTGTTCCGGCCGAGTAAATCAATTTGTTATTGTTAGACTGCCAATCAAAACTCAGCTTAAGAATGCCGTTCGCAAACTAAGCAAAAATGAATGTCATCGTAACGTCACTAAACCGTTCGCTCAGTGGACACGATTATTCTGTGAAGAAAACGCCATTATAGCCTGTGAAGCGGAATCCGATCTATGTTAACCAAATAAGAACTGAGTGAATCTACTGTCCATGTCAGAATAGTTCCGAGTTATTTTGATTATACGTAAACAAGATGAACGATGCTGTCAGTCAACTAGTAGATCAGACGTTCTCACAAATTACATGCGAAGCCCACCATCAAGCAGAAGATTCAAACCTGGTGTTTTCACTTGTAGTTCGGCTACTGTTGTTTCACTGTGCGGGTGTCATTTCAGCTGACGTTTTAAGAGATGTTTGCGAGCGATAGATATGTTTATTAAAAGGGATACTTTTGGAACTGTGAAAATATTTATGAAGACACCAGACACTCTGCTACGCGCAGAAAGATCCCCGTGCTCGTGTTCGACAGTGCGCCTGTACAAAAACGGGCATAGGAAGCTTTCTTGTGTGAGCACCGTAGTGTTCGTTACCTCCGGCCTTATAATCGCGTGTTCATTCCGACGAATCAAGCGCATTCAATCAAGATAATTTTAACACTTATTTGTTTGTTCATTCATTAACCTGATAATTCTAAAGAAACATTCTGCCCTAAATGTTCGGGTTTCCGTTGACCTGACTATCAAACAGCATCACTGGAACATACTGTAATCACTCTTTGAAATCGCATTTCAGCAAACCACTATTCCCCATTTTTCTGTTTATGATCGACATTCCTTCAACTTTGTGAATGCAACTTTACGAAATTCGCCCATCTTTCATTTAAAAGGTTATGCAGCGTTTTAATCGAGTGATCAGTAACTAATGGTTTGGCTAGTGCATTGACTAAAGACTGAACTGAAGGCTGGAAAAACAAACGTGCAGATCATAGCTGTGAAGGTTGCAATTACGAATGAATGCACTAGGATTAAAACTGAGACGCAGTGCCGAAAACGGATGTCACAAGACTTGACATTTAGGAAGCAGTGCTCAAAATGTGTGGCGTAGTGCTTGAGTGGAACGGGAATTATTACAGTTAAGGAAACGTGTTAGACTTCAGTTAGCATTCCCGATTTCTCTCTGGTAAATTCAAGGTCAATCGCGATTCAGTATTTGGTTCTGTTTGCAGCACACATCGATCAGCTGACTGATGGGCTGGTGACACACCTGTAACCCTCCTAACGATCTCTGCGTCAAATAACTTCATTGTTCTGACCTGTAGTTGGTTGCAGCGTTTCCATGTCATTCTTGTCTCACTCTTGACTACAAGTCCAAAAGGGATATAGTTTCTTTATTTTATGGAAGATATACAAGTTGTGGTATGTTATAAGTTCTTCATCGATCGCCGTTACAACTTCATACTCTCGTACACATAAAGACTTACGTGATGTGTTTTCGTTCTACAAGCTCGTCAAAAGTTCAACGTACCGTTTGCCCACGTGTCTGCACACAAAGTGTCAGTTCCCGTCTGAGTGTCTGGCCGTTTCTTAATAGGATACATGAACCGGAGAAGTTTTGTTGATGTCTGGATTTAATGATGTAAGCTCTGAAGTGGGAAAAAATAACTACATGGTGCAGAAGAATAGAGACAGTAACTGGCAAGTTATCCGTTATCTATCCAAATCGCTGTGTTTCAAGATTTACTGTCTATATCAGGAAATGTTACTAATGGTTATCAATGGTTATTAAATCGTTTCTGGCGATTAGAAAGATTCATCAAGAACGCGTAGTTTTCGACAATTCAATGACCGTTTATCCAGTCGGTCAGTTTATGTGACTATCATCCAACTCTAAAAAACGTCACAAAAGGCGACCAAAACTATGGGAATTTATACAGTACTATTGATAAAAGTTCATGAATTATTGTGCATTTTCGACCTCTGACTGGGATATGGACACCGGAGTACCTCAACTTGTCCACTAGAAAAGTGTGCAAATGGTGAGCCACCAGATAGAATAGTCAGCGCAAATTACAACCAATGCAACAGATATGGTTCACTAAAGCTTTTCGGGGGTGTACATAAGGTGAGACAGAACGTGAAAAATTAATCAAGATCAGATGTTTTAGTGCTTAAGAAAAAAAAACAACACAGTGTGAAAAGAAAGGAACCAAATCTCACGTGTACAACAAGATTCACTCGTGCGTGTTCAACTGCCGCGCCAAGCAAGATAAATAATGGCAACATTAGACCGGAATTTCTAATAACACGAGCAACAGATTATGCTTGGAAAGACGGCGTCTGGAGTAAAGCAACAACTAGTACAACAAACGTATCCAAAGAAGCTTTCATACATGATTTTCAAACTTACCTATATCGTACCAATTTGTCATCTATCAGGATTCACCGTTTATGCTGAGATGTTGACATAAGCATATCGACTTGTCTCCAGTACAAGTGGACCAGCCAACAATGTTGTGGCAAGTTGTAGCGACCGAATTGTTTTATGCGACTATTACAGCAACGAAGAAGTAGTGAACCGCTGGGATTTTGTTCGACCGTCGTTCCTACTCACATATTGTAATGTATGGTCGTTGCTGCTTATTTCTAGTATCTTCCGTGTATATATACATAAAATTTGTGAATTATTCCCATCTCCAATCTTAAACTAAAAACAGTTATTCGTGTTAGTAGTATGTATTGTGAGCCATGAAAGTGCGGTCCACACAGCTTTTTGGTATATTCCTCGTGAATTGGTGCTGAATACTGAAAAAAATGGCGTGAAATTGGAAGATGTCTCAGATGTGACCCGCTTCATCACAAATTCTTGGTCATTTTTAGCCTGATCGGTGAATCGCGGAAAGCACGCTGTGAGAATTTATATGGTAGATCTGCTCACTTGTTATGTCGAATTATGTGAACGTGCAAAATATAAAATCCACGTAGTGCAGCTAGATTAATTCAAGAGTTGACGTGTCCGATTGATCAGTCTCATGCCTAGTTTTAATCCCCTGTAATAAACCATTTGATTTCAAGAGCTGTTCGTAAGCATCACAGACGGTTGGTGGTGACGTTTTGACGATCGAATGGTGTCTCATATGTTTTAGCGAGAACTTGAAAATCGAGCAAGCTTTTACGAGACCCTCCTAATGTGTTTGAACCACTACAGCTCGCTGCTTCGGCTCCATGTATTCTGAACAAAGATCCAGTGGAAGCGATGCCAGAATTTATCAAAAGCCTTGATGAGTTTCAATCACTGGCTAGTCAGTTGAACGAGCTTTGACAACAGATCACACTATACACCAAATCTTCAATCAACAGTGAATAATTCTGTGGAACCAAATTGATTATTCCACGCCTTTCGTTGGTAACCACTGGTTTGAGTGGCGATCGGGTCGGTTGAAAATATTCACCACGAACGCACAACGTGACCCTGTCCGAATGTGAGGAGCCTAGTGAACGCCCTAATTCTCTACTTCTCATTCACCAGATTTTTTTCCACCGTAACACATGTAACCTACTGTTGTTTGTTTTTGTGTGTGTTAATCATTTTGAGAATAAAGCAATTCGCTTTCGACGCAATCAAATGACACCATGTATTGGGTCATCTTCTACTACTATGTGTAGGAATACTACATTCTTAGCTTCGGCGTGGACATGCTATCCGCACGAAGAGCTGCCACCAGTCTTGAAACCCACCTCAGCCTAAATTACGCGCTCCTCGTAAAGACAACGAGAACTTACCTTCGTGATATATAGTCTGGAGCAGCTGTTTCCTTCGTGGAAGGCTAGGTATCCATTTATTACACAGAGAGATGTTTGAGCCATCATAGAAGAGAACTGAGTTAGGGAACATCACCCATAGACGGTCGATCATTCCATGGTACAGTGCATAGAGTCGACTGGGTTTCTGCTACCTTACTCACAAATTCATCTCATCTTAGAAATGATCGTACTTTCAGTAGGAAATCTTTTTGGCAGATTCACGAATGGTCTACTGAACCTATAACGCATTTCTGTTTATCTGGTAACTTCGGTGTGTAGTGTTCATGTGACCCAACGTTCGTATTCCGAATTCATTGCCGGGTCGCGGTGTCACAGGTTGGTAACCAACGCTTGAGAGATGTGAGTGGAGTAGCGTCAAAAAGCAGTTCGATTGTCGCATCTCAGCAACCTCAGCAACTATCAGCCGTGACTAAACCGTCTTTGTTCAGAGAATTTGTATAGATATTGATATTGGTTTTATCCAGAATTGTGAATCTTGAAGACACTGAACCCCGTTTTTCGAACGTCACAATCTACGGAAACTTTAAACTGCCATTTTTCATGTGCAGTGTCGATGTTAAAGCAGTGACTTTGCTATCATAATCATAGGAGTCGTCCGTTCTTTCTGTTATTTCCGGGTGCTTCTCAAGTAGTGTTCAATCCCTCTCTCTATTCGACCAGTTGACACATTATATAGAATCTTTCTATCAGCTGAAGATCACTATGGAACTCACCTTAACTAGCACACTTTTAAGGCTTGTGCAATGGACAAGACGGCTATTTTTACTTACTTGATTATCTGTTTTACCCGCGGAACAACTTTGGGGCAACGTGGAGACGCCGTCTGGACAACGTTCCTCCGATGTTGGATGGTTCTAGCAACAGTCCTGTAAAAGGAAACAACATGAACAAGCATGAGCCAAAGGCCCAGTAAGCCATGCACACGACTTACACAAACGAAAACTAAAACGGCGCTAACAACACGGCAGCACACTCTGTTACACAATTCAAAGTTCAATTCGCGCTTGCTTGCTACTTTGGATTGTGCTTTACACCTGCTAGACTAGTCTCAGCTTATTTATGATCTTGAAACAGGTGTCGAAACACAAAAGTTTTACAAACGACTTGTTCTCCTTGACTCGACTGTTACCATGTTAATGTCATAGTATGCGGTTATTAACCACCTGTTCGCGTAAATCCTTTTCACTGTGTTCACCATGATTAACATTTCAGTTCGAAATGTTTTCACCTTTATTCAAGTCCACTGTCGAAGGGCGTTTGATCAACAACGTCCTAAGAAGACGATGGGTCACAAACAATTAACTAATGCTGGTCTAAGACGATGATATTTCGTACCCTGCTACTATAAGTCAGTATAGATATGAATCCTCAGAAATATCCGAACACCAACCCAGGATAACTGGTGTACTCATATTCCCATAAAAAATGGTTCCAACGGAATCGTAAGGACAGGCTTGTTTGATGTGTACAGGTTGTGTCTAGTGACCTTTTGGAAGTGACATTTAAACCAGCCTTACCTGAAAGTCCACGTGATTGGTCATGTAGATTGAACATCACCCACAATTGATCGCAGCTGTCGCATTCCCATAGACTTTCCAGTCGGCCCCTTTCGAAAAGAAGCACTAGACTCGAGTTTCGCTCTCATTAGAGCTCGTCAGTACTGCCGGGACTAGAACTCCGGCCATGCTTTTCATGAGGCAACCGTGTTTACCACTGCGCCATTGACCTCACATTAGGCACGACCGAATTATCATATGTGAACGCTCAACCACTTTCGCTTGTGAGTAATGATCAGGTTGCCCGATCGTCTCGATAGGAGACACAGTAACTGTCCCTCGACTGGGACTTCTCTGCAATTTGGGATGTTCGCCGTGAGATCATCAATTAGTAGGTGACATTCACCCAGTCGATAATTCCATGGAATATATTAAGCTGATGTTTCGGTATTTTCAGCCATGTTGCGAAGCAGTAAATTGACAAGGATGAAAAGAAGAAAATGTTTTAACGTTTAAAACAAATCTATTTGAGTGTATAGCAGATAGCTGTGCTACTGAAAATGATCGAAAACAGATCCTTGCCATTTCTCCATTAACATCACCTGAAGTGAAACGTCAACAAAGAAAAAGTTTAAACTTGACTCGCCCGATTCAGTCCCAGGTGGTGTGTCGATGTGTTCAAACGAGGCGGAAAGGATTATTCCTACCGTATTTGTCCGAGAAACACCGTCTTTGTTGTTCCTGCGCTTTTATCTCTAGTGTAATGTGAGCACTTAACGGGGATTTCAATGTATTTCGACTGGGTAGTAGCGTCAAAACGTTTTTGAAACGGACGCTTTATATTGAGGGAACTAGCTAAAATAAATATGGTTTTCTCATTAGGTTTGTCGCTCCGTCTACCTGCGTATGTGTGCATCTGTACCTCTACCTATGATGCTCACTTCTTTCTGAGGGTTACTTTTGTAAATGCGTATTGCTCTCGGGGTCTTGACGCAAACAATGAAAATCCGTTGGTCTTGATTGAGTCGTCTAAATCAGACTATCCTGACGGTCTTGTATGAAGAGATCCTAAATTTTTGATCGTCCCGAGGTGATAGAACGATTCTTTTCCGACAGTACTTACTTACCAAGCATATAAATTTACTAGCCACTGCGTTTGACTGGTCGACATTCTGTAATCCAACATTTTCCTTCATTTATCTGGTCTAAGGTCTATCTTTCTCCATTTCTGCTGAAAACACTAAAACTGGAAAAATCCAGCATAGTCCTGATGCCTTTGGTTATCTACGGGACATCGCTTGTTACCGCACTGATTCAGCATCGTATTACCAAACTGACCGGACGATTGGTAAGTCGTGCACGGTGATGTTCTTACATTCGTTCTCATTACTATTAGACTATTTTTGCAATGACTCGTTCAATGCCCTTCATTCATTCACTTGTAAATTTATGTAGTGTTGTTATCGAACGTTGGATATACTGTAATGTAGCTGTGGATTTCCTGCTAAGTAACTGAACCCCTGTAAACGTAAAAATCCATTCCTAGTATCATCCATGTAGGCTGCGTAAACTGGACCAGTTCTGGATGCAAAATCAGCATACTGGAGGTGACTTTATCTTGCCATACAGGATCCTCCGTTAATCTCGTCACTCGTTAAGACATATTTTTTCGCCAATCCCAAAAACAGCTACCCCCAGGGCTACTTAGTACAACTGCGTCATCAAGTAATTCATTTGAGTTACACAACCATTTTTTTGGCGTCCGGATGTGCGCAGCCTGGGACAACTTACTAGTGTCTGTCGCATCAGCAGATGAATGCATGAGTTCGTGATCATTGAGACAAACCGATTAAAAAACTTTTTTTGCAACTCATCCGTGATAGAGGCTTGACAGTTTACAGGTCAACCTCAAAAACGGTTGATCGATTTGAGCTTGTGAGAGAAGGGAGCATACCATTAAAAAAAGTGATTCACATGCCCCTTGCAGCTCCACTGTTACGGCCGCGTTCCCACCGTCGCAGACAGTCGATTTACTTCTATCCTAACGCCTGCGTATTCGTCTTACCAGCATTGGTGGTCTGTTTAAATTGGATCAATAGGTTTCTGTTTTCTGATTGGTTGTTTATCAGACTAGTCATGCTTATGGGTAACACGTCACATTCTTTTTGGTCATCCACTGAGTGGCAGAAATCCAGTGTGCGCTCTCGAGTTTCGTTTTCTGATTCCGCACGGCTGGTAGGG
>LOND01002161.1:51925-62187 GCA_014220965.1 Paragonimus kellicotti | reverse complement strand
TGGGGCAAACGTATGGAGCAGTTATAAGTGTGTAAGCATGTACAACTTCTTGCCTAAACTCGTGAAGTAGGAAAAACGGATGGAGCAGCTATAAGTGTGAGCATTGACAAGTGCACGACGTACCTCGTAAGGTGTGGCAAACGGATGGAGCAGTTATCAGTGTATAAGCATGTACAACTGCTTGACTAAACTCGTGAAGTAGGAAAAACGGATGGAGCAGTTATCAGTGTATAAGCATGTACAACTGCTTGACTAAACTCGTGAAGTAGGAAAAACGGATGGAGCAGCTATAAGTGTGTGAGCATTGACTAGTGCACGACGTACCTCGTAAGGTGTGGCAAACGGATGGAGCAGTTATAAGTGTATAAGCATGTACAACTGCTTGACTAAACTCGTGAAGTAGGAAAAACGGATGGAGCAGCTATAAGTGTCTAAGCAGTGCACACGTACCTCGGAGTGTGCAAACGCATGAACATCTATACGTGTAATAAGCAAGTTCACTTGTTCCGTCTATGTTCCAATTCGTTCCTATTCACTTCAATAGTCGATCACTAGTGCATCGTTTGCAACCATAAGCCGCATAGACTCAATTCAACCGAGTTCACTTGTTCCGTCTATGTTCCAATTCGTTCCTATTCACTTCAATAGTCGATCACTAGTGTTTGCATCGTTTGCAACCATGAACCGCTTCATCTAGTAGTTGCATTCTATGTCAATCTTCACAGTTTCACTATTGCTGGCGTTCCGATCATTCAATATCATCGAAGCTTAATTTTTAACTTCAATTTCAACTACCTCTGCGTCGTTTGATGTCGTGTACATTGTTTCGACACACGTGTGTACACCTTCGCCATTGTGTGATTCTCTCGAGTTTCTTTTTTCCGTGATTGGTTCACATGGTGCGTTTCGGCACACACACAGCACCCTATGCTTTCCACTAACGAATTTTTACGATCATGTACCGTAAGAATACGCGCGTCGAAAATATTATCACCTTTTCCTGCCTAATAACATTCAGATTTGAATAAAAGCATGTGTCCCATCGTCTATGACATCGCTTTCCATTATATTCCGTTGATAATTTTCCCAAATAACGGAAAATGCACATCTTTGTTATTCTTTCAGTAATCCCTATGTCATTAAACTACCGCACACTCCTTGCTTACGTCTTCGGAAAATTAAAACAAAAGAATGTCCAAGAAACAGAATTCTACGATTTCAGAAACTGCAACACGTATCAAATTAAAAACTTCGGAACTTAAGATTTTATTTTCAGACAAGATTACAGAGATATTGTTTGTCTACCATACACCACCAGCTGAGGCATACAAGGCCTTAGTCAAGTGTGAGTGCGCTGGTCGGACATCGTGGTAGTTTCGTTGCAATCGAACGATTAAAATCATAGGCCTTGGATGGATTAGCGCTGAACCCCAGCTCCAGCGTAGTAAAGAAAGGGGATTTCCGCACCTGTATCTTTTAGGAACAAATAACGACTAGTCACACAAACCACATAATAATTAAGTTTGGGTTGTCCTGCTTGTCAACTTGAACAAAACCAAAAAGTCATCGACAACGTCGGGCGTCTTTGTCGAAGGAGATTTACATCAACGGTGATCGGTATTAACGTTCGGTTTCCGAATGCGAGAGTGCACCCACTACCTCGCGCAACGTCCATGGGTTATCAAGCGCGGACTTCAGACGTTAGGCCGTCAACATGAAGCTGCCTGGTTAGAGTGTTAACATGAGTGACCAAAGTAACGATACCGTCCTGATTACTCGGGGCAAGCGTGGAAATCATGGTACCGTATGATTCCCAAAAGCGGTTGATCAAATGGGCTGATTAGGCCAAAGACGCTAGCGAGTTGGAGCAAAAGATCTCTGCGCATTCTTAGTCAACTTTGCAATCTAGTGGTAGAAACCGACAGCTATGCATGCTGAATATAACTAAGAAAATACCACTGACTTGTCCAGTTCTTGCGCATAATCCTACGTTACAAATGTTTTATGACGTATCTTACGTTCGCAGCTTTAGAAAAAGGCGTAGTCCTCATGATCCAACAACGGTTCAATCGTCGGAAGTATTATCACCTTTTCCTGCCTAATTACATTCAGATTTAAATAAAAGCATGTCTCCACGTCTATGACATCGCTTTTCATTATATTCCGCCATTAATTTTCCCAAATAACGGAAAATGCACATTTTTGTTATTTTTCCATTAATCCCCTGTCATTAAACTACCGCACACTCCTTGCTTACGTCTTCGGAAGATTAAAACAAAAGAATGTTCAAGCAACAGAATTCTACGATTTCAGAAACTGCAACACGTATCAAAATTTTAACAACTTCGGCAACTTTAAAAGATTTTTGCCACGAAGATTACAGAGATAGTTTTGGTCTACCGATTACACGCAGCCATACTACCCGTGTCTACACCTCCTCATATGGACCGTAGGTGGAAACAATCACGTGATAACGTCAGACGCAATCGCTTTTAAGAATGGTGTTCCGTCGGTGGGATTCTGCATGGAATACGGACAGAGAAACAAACTGGCTATATAATTCAGATATATGAATAGCGCACAAACGTTGTGGCACAGCTATCATTGGAACTTATCCTGGTATTTAGTTTGATGTGTAGTGTGAACTCAATGTGATCAAGAATGAAATATTCATTTATATCTCCCAACCCACGGGAAATCGTGTGTTTACGCAATGGGGGAGTATGTATTACATCACGAAAATTCTCATGGAAGCATTTACAGAACGTAAAATCGGTTACGAAAGTCAACGTGATGCTGTTATCAAAAAGAGGAAGAACAGTCATCCTCATAGAACGTGCAAATATGAGCGACTTTTGGTTACAGACGACTTTTCTCATTGCAACAGAACCATTATATTCGATAAAATCTACACACTTTTTCTGAACAATGCATTTTAGTATTTCACGAAAGTTTGATAAAGTTCTTCTCGCGTCCTAATGGTCGTTTCCGACTCGTTTCGACTTCGACGCATCATATCGGTGAACCACACGATAGTCCACTTAGGTATGGGATTGACTGATGCAGGTTGTCTGTGGAAGGTAATTGAGTATAGGGCCACCTTCCCGCAGCAACGAAACTGGGGACAACTACCTTAGCAACAGTCAAGCACACCATAATATGATCGAATGTGGATAGTTGCGATGATGGTCATCGGTGGTCAATAATTCCGCCAGTTTTAACCTTCACTAATAGTCATCAGTGATTTGTTTTTTTTCTGTCGGTATTCAACTGTTAGATCTTGGAGGTTTAATCTGTGATTTTAAAGGTTTCCAGAACGCCAGTCGTCCGTGCGGCCAGATAATTGCACTGTCACTGGAAGGCATACTATTTAGTCCGTCCATGCTGTATGTTTAGAATGACAATCACCAAACGCGACATTGAAGTCTGGTGGTCATCATTTATGTTGCCTGCAGTTGACTAACTATCAGGTTTCGGTGAAAATGCTTTTGTCAAAAGTCACCTGCTCGAAGCTTTATTTCCTGTCGGTCACCTGAAGGTCTATATTCAGCTTGTCACTGCGTGCAACACGGACGAAAAAGTCAGTCATTTTAGTTGTAGTATACACATTATCGAGAATAACTGACAGTGTTCATATCGGAATATTATTCTTTTAACTTCACTACATTGTTGAGAACACGATTGAGATAGCGTGAAAATATTATATCACACTGAAACAGAACAGGTCCACCAAGTTGCCCTTGAGTACGCGACCACGATACTTGATGCCGGTCGGGTAGCATATCTGCCGAGGGATATTGAGACGGAAGGTGTGGCCACCTAATAGCCTTCGGTAGTGACAGCGACTTAAACCTGGCAACGACACAAAGTCATATCAGCTCCCATCACCATTTGTCGCCCGTGAAACTGTAACACCTGCTCATAAAGCTTTATATGGACCCACTGCTGCTGAGGCCTGCTTGTATAACAACACTTCTGATTCAGGCACTATCACTTCTTCGGTTACGTATGAATACACATACCTATCCATGGGTAAGCAACGAAGCAACATAAAAACGTTATAAAAACACGGGAAACGGCCAATAATCGACGTACTTCCGACCACCGCCTGGATGGATGCAACATATCCAAGGACTACTGCATACGGTTGAGAACACTTGAATTGAAATCTGAACCCACTCCAAACAAATCTATATTCACACCAATAACGATCTCAATCGTTCTGCTTCAAGGGTCGTTCCGAAAGCCAACGGTTGGTTTAACAGCAATCGCGGCTCGTAAACTGAATATTGCCTGTTCGGATTGTGATCAATCGGTTTCTGCCCACTACGTTTCAGCAAGCACGGAAGTGAGCATGAAGTTTTTGAACTATTTTGTGGTGTTCGTCTCACCTTCGAGTTGATAATCTATTTATGTTTCCTATTTCAGCTGTCGTAAGCTGATTGTTAGACGGATAAAGCCGATCTTACGGAGCCGCAACACTTCTGTTTCTGACACGAGATCGTTGGTGCGTGCAGTCGATTTGGATTATTCACAGCAGGGTTATTGATTTCGGTATTAACATCGCGATATCGTGAACGCGGGCGCTAACCACGGAGCTGCCGTTCCAAGACCACTCCAGTCGGCAGCGACGATAGGCACACACTTCTCAATCTGGTTTTACGGTAAAGAGAGCTGTCAGATCTTGTGACTGTTGTCTGCTGTGTTCACTATTACTCAATCCATCTATCCGAAGTCGAATTGAACAATGCGTTATGCATCCACTGACATTCACGGCGCGTGGTTTAGCTGGCACTGATTGTGCACTTTAATCACTCAGATATCGGTTGCCAAACGAGGGCTTTCCCAATACAATCAAATGAAGTGACGCACTACTCGTACAGTCAGCATATTTGACCAACTAGTGAAGAAAAACGTCATTGGATACCAGGTCATTCGCGGCTTCTATGTGTAGAGGCTGAATCTTCGAATCGTAAAGCAGAATGAGTAGCACACACGCACCGTAAAACACCATCTATTTACAATAACCGGACGTCTTTCCAACTTCACGGACGACGGGCGTCGCCGATTGCATCACGCGTCGTCGTTATCCTTGTGAACACACGATCGGAAACATTATAACCTGAAGAAGACACCATACAGGAGAAAAAATTGGTCAGCTGTTACAAGTTTCACTGAGAGAATTCCCAGACAGAAAACGCTGCGCCAGTGGACGGTTCAGGTGGTAAGTTTTTTCACATACAAAGCTATAGTTAGTGGCCTGGATATGAGTTAATCTCAACCGATCCCAACGCCAGTAGCCCACTTGGAAAGAAATTATTGCAATCATATTACTACTCAGTAGTCACTGATCAGAATGCTAGAGTGGGTTCAAGTAAAGTTGCTGAAGCAATCCTGAAAAAGCAGAGTACTTAACTTCGGTCCGCCCGGTGTCTCAACATTAATCCTACGGAAAACCCTTAGGCCACCGATTGGCCTCATAACCATGGAACTGCAGGAAATTATTGAAAGATACTAACGTCTTTAATGGGACGACAGAAAACAGCGCAGATATTTCGGAGCCTATCGACAAGCAAACAAAGAGCAGCCGCGCTGCAACATATGCCAGCGATGGTATAGCGGCCTCTTTGACAGCTTAATTTTGCTGGTATTCTGCTGTACAATCTGCTACTTCCTGTTGAAGCATGTTTGTTTAGCTCAACTGTAGGCCCCATTTCGGCCAGCGTAGTTCTCCACTTTTCCGTTCCGCGCGCGAAATGTAGGCAGCCTACTGACTGTAAGGTTTCTTTTTCCAATGTCGTGGCAATATATACAGTACTGCGACGTTTGTTGTGTTCTGGAACACTGCCATCAGGACATTCATCGAATCTGAAGTGAGACTCTGCTTCTGAATTTGGGACAATATGGACCGAAAGTCGTGAGAAACAGAGTTCCAATTGTCACATCCACTGGATAAGTTGTGGCTGGAATAGTTCGGGGAGTCAAAGCAATATTGTATTGCATGTCTGTATGTTCTGCGATGTTCCAACATGTTATTATCAACTGTTAGAACACCATTTATCACTTCTGGTGCTCCACGATTGTCTAACCACGGGTCTCCAATGTGTTTTGATTTGAGTACTATCTGGGCTCAGGATATGGGCGACATCACCCCGAAGTGTACGGTTTACGTTTATCTTCGTTTGCCCGAATTTGTCACAGACCTTTCATTGTGTTGTGGGCAATTATGTAGCGACTGTAAGAAATGATATTTTTGATAGTCGCATTCACCTGTACATTTTTGATGGTTTGGTTTTTCACCTACTTTTGTTTTAGTCAAGCCATCCTTTCTGTAATCGACGAACCTCTCTTCATGAAACGAAAGTATCACAGGGGAAGCCATTTTTCTAAAGCGTGGGTTTTGGGTGGAATCAAAAGGGATACCACGAATGCGTTTATGGTAGTATGCCCTGGAAACAAACCCGATTCCCATTATTTGTCGTCATGTGCGCGTGGGTCTAATCATACATTTATCACACTCGATAACAGCCTAATACCATCATTATAACTGACGAGTGGCGGGCTTACCGAGCACTGGATACCATAGCTCATTATGAGCATTGGACTATCAACCACTCGGTTAACTTTGTGGATCCCGAAAATTCAGTCATCCACACAAAAAACATCGAAAACTTGTGGTCCGGTCGCCAAAAGCACTTTAGAGCAATATCTAGATCTAATCGACAGCTATTTAACTCGCACTTACAGGAGATTTTGTGGCGCAAACACAATCCATGTGACGGCGTGGGACGGCTGGTATTCACTTTATCGCACTTGGATTCTTTATCAAACATTGCTGAATCTCATATATCCAGAGGATGAAATCGCCAGCACAGTCTTGCTGACCTAGCCCATGAAGAATGTCCGAGAATGCAGTATGCATTCACACTAGTAGCTGCTCCTTCCGAATGACGTTCGCCATGAACAACATGGAGAACAAACACATGCGGGAAGTGATGAGAAACTTGTATTTGAAGCGTCTGTGGTACATGGTAATCATCATTTTTGAGTCCGTTGATTGTCATATTGATCGGAGTATTTTTCTGCACCGCGATAGATACCTGGCGTTCTAACCATCAAGTCGCGACTGGCTGAGAGGTATACCTCCCAATGATCGGCAGGCAGCTTGAGTTCATCTGTTTCCGTATACTGTTTCGTATGGCGTAGGCTTACAGTACATGGTCCACAATAGGGTTTTTCTGCGCGTTCAGGGCGTTAACCCAAGGATCGCGCGTATTGATCGGGACGATTAAAAGTGAATTACTGCTTCACTCATTGTTGTCTGCGAAATTCCGTAAAGTGATCTTTGGAAACACCGAATGTGGGCAGGATTACTGAGAAAACACTTAACAGCCTTTTTAAAAACACGAACTCACAAAAACAAATCCTATTTCAGTGTATCAGGGTATAGCCCGTAGTCTTGGCAATATGAAGGAAACATCAGATTTATGTGGGTAACACACTCAGTTTGTACCCGTTATTGTGTATCTGACCACATGTGCCTCATATATTTTACTACGCCCATATGCTCCAACCATGTAGCTGTAGCCAACATCGTTTCGTATGAACGACACGCGACCTCAATCTAGTTGGAAACAATGCAGTAGAGTGAATAGAATTTACTTCTGAAGATTCCAAGTGATAGAGTGGGACATAATACCCTTTTCTCACGCCGCTGCATATCAACCGAAGATGAAAACAGCCATATGATAGCGTCATTTCCAACCATTTCCAAGGGCAACATTTCGTCGACCAGTATCTATCTGAAATCTTCCAAACAAGAAACAGTACAAATATCGTATAGACAAGGAAGCTGGAAACGTTGTCATACATGTTTCATCATCAAATGTGTTAGTGTTCTTGTTGAAATGCAATGCCAACATTGTGTGGTCGTATATTTCCATTTCGACCATATCTTCGAAACCACACAAAATGAAGCACTCTCAGGCTATAGAATGACGTATTCCATCTGGAAAATTGCAATGAGCGCATTTACAAGACTTGAAAAAGTGACCTAACGCCAATAACGGGTGATTTTCGCAAAAATGGTGAAATTTTTTATCACCAAACCAGTACTTTTGGCACTTGATCGATGTATTTCAATATTTGCAGTACCGCTGTTTATTTAAAATTGATGCACTGTAAGTACTTTGCCTGAAATTCCGATTTTAAAATTTCAAAAATATTTAAAAAACGAGGATTCGCGCCAAAATGACCGTTTTCCCTTTTGAACGACCTTCAAGCCGAATCCCTCGAAACGGATAATTGCCCAAGCATGCGTTGGTATTCATAATCTTCGTTTGACTCTTTTCAACGCCGATGGTATTTTTCTGAAAAATACAAAATTGAAGTTTTTATTTCTCACAAACTCTGTCTGAAGAAGAATTTTGAATGGTTGTGGAAGTTCCAGTAAACCACTTCACCCTTAGATAAACAATGATTTTTAAATGTCATACCATCAGATTACATGGACAGTATATAGTGGTTAGGTGTGACGTGAACGAAGATTTTTCATAGCTTTAAACTCAAACGACCGATACCTAACATGGTTCCAGGTTCAAACGTTTTCCTCCGACGTTATTGTGAGTGAGTTGCATCCGAACTGATTCACAGTACAGTCCATCCACCGGGAAGATTACGGACGCATCACTTCATTCCCATGTATCAACGGTCACTATTACCCGCAGAAAGTGTGCGGGGACCGCATGGGAATTAAATTAGCAACTACATGGACCAATGTGCAGTTGTTTAAAATACAATCTGCTATTTATTCACGGGTCGTTTGTTGGATTCTGCGATGTGCATGAAGCTGTTGGGACTCATTTGGTTGTTTGTGGGAGGGTTTTCACAATACTAATGCTGATGAACAAAATTATTGCTTCTCTCAGGATAATTTCATGTTCTGCACCGTGCGATCTTCGTCTAATCTTGTGCGCCTAGTTCGGCGGCGACGTGGAGGAAGTGCAGAAGCACGTAAAAACTGATAAGCCACCAATTTTCAATGAAAGTCATTGAACTGATTGACGCTAAGGTGTGGGTGAACATAGGCAAACGTGCGATGGATTGAGAGCAACAGAAAAGTACAACTCAAGCCCGGTTCACACTTATCAACTTCATCGAAACTCTGAGGTATTATGAAGCAGTGGTAAGCACATATCTAAGGATCCATAACATAAAATGTCAAAAATGTAAAGTTTAAAAGATATAAGTTTCTCGTGAGGAAATCAAGTCACGGCCAATTCAACTTCTAGTGTTTCAAGAATTTTGTGTAAGAACAATGCCTGACAGCAGGTAAAACAAACAGGAGAAGTGAAATCGGTTTGTATCAAGAGGTGTCTGTCATAACACGCACTATGCACAAGGAGAGCCACACAAATAACCTCGTGACAAACCGTGGTCATGATAGATTCAAACCGAGGAAAACCTTAGTCTAGCGCGATTGTCATTCAAAGAGGGCAGGTCGGTCGAGCGAGTAACAAGTCATTTCGCCAGGTACTTTATGTAAACACTCATTGAGAGCTAGCCACATATTTCACTAACTGGTTTCTGATGGCTACTACGAAGCAGAAAAAAAGTGCTGGCTCGTACACCCTTGACGCTTCTCAAGCAAATCATGAGACATACGACTGGACACTTCTTTGAGAGACACACAGAGTACCATTCTGCACATATCAGAGAGCGGAACAACAATAACCACAAGGGAAACGGTGGGTTATAGAACTCACAACGTAATGTACCGATAGGAGAAGACAGACCTTCACTTACTTGTTGTCAGGAAGAATCGATACAAAATGTCGTGTGATGTCGTGGGATGTCTTCGACCAATATGGAAATCTCACCGTTTAGTAAACAGGGCAAATGTCAATGCTAATGAACCGTAACCCGCTTTTAAACTCTTAGCCGCGGGATCAGGTGGCTAAGGCTGACGGAATACAAAAATCAAGAAGAACTTTCAGACAAAGGAGGCGCAGGCACACCGAGAAACAGAAAGTCCGTTCATTCTCCATGGGTCATTTATGTGAAGAAGCAACGCATAACGACAACAGCAGCAACACAAACAGCAACACAAATGACAGCGTGAAGAGCAAGAAGAAGTGCCCAGGTGACACTGGATTACATTCTCGTACACCATATCATTCAACTGAATGGACCTTTCACGCCAACTCTGAGAACATCGCCAGCAAGCATTGTCGACCTCGCGCTCGAAAGCTATTACCGTAGTG
>LOND01002161.1:18920-35856 GCA_014220965.1 Paragonimus kellicotti | reverse complement strand
GCAAAACAGTACGCACATGAACGTTGTATACTCTTCCTTTCAGCGACAATCGAACGTTTTTTCAACGCCACAGATGACGCAGTTTGGCAAAGGCAACTCGTGCCTTTATTATCTTCGTTGATATCTCATCAGCAATATTATAAGCTGACGAGATAGTGCTACCCAAGTATGTGAAACTTTCCACAGTCTCAAGTGGATTACCTGCAATAAAGAAAGTAGGAGTGGAAATGCCCCAGTCTTGAAGTAACACTTTGCACTTTGAAGGTGCGAAGCGCATTCCATACAAACCAGCCGGTCACTCACCTTGTTCAGCATGGTCTGCATGTCTTCGGCAGAGGGGCTAAGTAAGACAATGTCGTCCGCATACTCCAGATCGGTCAACCGAGCGCCAGGAAGAAGCTCAACACCAAGTGGACTCCTTAAGCGCACCCTCCAGAATGTCGTCCATGACAAAATTGAACAAGGGGGAAATCGGACACCCTTGACGAACACCACTAGAAGTGATGAACGCCCGAGACAGCTGCCCATAAACTCTCACCCTGCTTGCAGAGTGAGGAAAACGAGGTGTAAACTTTTGCAATCAACCGCGAAAAGTTGTACAGCAAACTGAATATAAAAAGCACTGGGACCGAATGCATAACACTCATTAACCCTATCTTCATTTGGATATCCTAGATTGAACTTCCGCAGAGTTTGTTAAATGGAGGACTGATAAGAGAGAAATAGCCACGGTATCAATAAAAGAACATACCATTGCTGTCCAATGCCACAGTATGATGCATGCTGATCGCGAACTGACACCATCCACGGGCAGGATCGAACGCACGTGCCCGGGTGAGCATGAACTGAATCAGTGGTCCCTGCCGAGCGACCAAAGCAGCCTCCGACTTGTCTGCTTCATTCTGATCAGTGATGACACGTGTGGCGTCTGCAGGCAGATCGACATCCATATCGTCTTCGTCATTGCCTTCTGGTGCCTCGTCCTCATCGTCCTCTTCAAGCCCTCCGCCGTTATGAGCACCTGAGAGTGGCGGAACGGCGGAAGGAACTGCAACCCGATTAACAGAGCCTTTCAGACCCAACTGCCCATAGTTATTCAGACCACATACATATATGCTCTTCGTGGCTTGACAACGTGCGAAAGTAGCAAAACCTCCAGCCCATGCATCTGAAAATCGAACAGCACCACGAACCCGACATTCGGCAGGATGCAGCAAGGCACCTGAAGGCATGAAGGAATTTGAAAATCAATGAACACAAGATTGTTCACGATAACGTCGATCAGTAAACTAGTTTTAACCAACTGCCTCATTTTAAGCACTGGACATATGCAATCCATTTACGACCCAATAAGTCAGGTAACAACTAGTACGAACTGTTGCGGAGTCACCTAAGGTATGATTGTTCATCATTAGACACAGTAAAATGCGGTTTTCGTTACAATCCTCCAATAGGTTATTCGATAATAAACCAGACTTACTCATGCCTGACCTGCCTCCAGTACGGGCGAATCGCTCGGCAATACGACCCAGCTGACCCTGTTCGCCGCAACCCATTGTATATAAACGACCTTCGTCTGTTAAACACGCTAAATGATCTTGTCCTGAGGCGATTTTGATGACTCGGGCACCAGGCATTAGATGTGAACTACTGACGGTAGAACTGTTTGACACTGTTCGTCCGTCCACCGTCGCTGACGCATTCAAGATAGACTGATCCATGAGCAATCGCCTGGGGATCATGCTGATCTCACCGGCTTGTGTAAGTCCAATGGGACCATTGGGACCACGAAACGTTCCCCAGAGCCACACCTGACCGTCTGTGTCCAGAGCGGCTGTGTGACTATCTCCGGCTGTTACCTGTGGGTTAAGGCAAAATCATGTGAAACACTTAAATACTGAGCATGGAGATTCGTCAGATTACGTCAGCCCATGGGTTCAAAATAGTGATATACTCATTGTAATTCCCAACTTAACGAAGCAAAATGCAAATACAATGGAAACGTGAAACTTTAGGATAAATCTGTTACGAATAAACGAACGCAACAGCAAGCAGGCAGGCATATGTGAGGCTCAGAAAGGCTCGCACAAAAGCGAACATGGTCACCTACAGGCTTACAAAACTGATTTATTTTAATCCGCTGGGTACTACACTGACAAAAATTATGGAGCAACTGATCAACTAACGTAACTATCAGAGAGCGAATTCAACTAGGTCTACTCACAGAGTAAATTTTACATAGCAAACACGCAGAACCGACTATAAAGAATTAAATGTTCCGCGGCTTCACAGCTGCAATGATGTTCATGTGATGTAAATCATCGTGTGATTCGGATATGCCGATAAAATCAATGTGATTTGTGACAACTTACATTTAACTTTAACTGCTTTCAACGGGTCGGCAATTTCTGTTCAAAAAAATGCAACCGTTTTGCCATCCCAAAATTCGAGTTATCAGTTTAAGGTTGACACCAGCCTGTAAGTGAGTCCATTTTTGATTAAGGTACGTAACAGCCAATGAATAATATTGTCAATAAAGTATTAGGAAACTACCAGCAGTCACATTTCAACGATCAGAGTGGCACTTATCAACTCACACTATCTGTGTCGAAGAGAGAACATTGGCGATAAGGCCGGCCCCAGCATCAAGTTAGGCTGGGATCTTCCAAAGATGTATTGCTGTCCTGTCACTTATCTGAATGAGACGCAGTCGCTTGTGTACGCCGCTGAGGGGCGAGTTCAACAGTACACATACTTCTACCCAATCTAGTCTCAAGAGCTCGAGGTTTGTATTCGATAGCATATGCCTTAAATAGATTTGTGGTCAAAGGATGTATTACAATGTAGTTCAGAAAAGAATTTGCAGAAATCACCAGAAGTACTATCTGCTACATAAATTGTGAACTTAAATGTGCATCTACTAATGGACTCCTACAAGTAAAAGTGATCAACATGATGTCAGATGAGGTGTTGAAATGACAGTGAGCTCGAAAAAGGTCCACTAAAACAACGCTTAAAAACGTGCTTTTGAATCGACTTTAAAAGTTGTAGAAAAATATGTAGGAGGACCCACAGGAGACTTGATAACTGGCTTCTGTAAGTTAGATTTGATGAGCAGTGATGATCCCTATGACCCGTTCTGTCGCAATCTGATAAAAATGATTCTTGAAAGGACAAGATCAGGTGAAGTGCCATGCTTTACAATTTCAACGTTGTTGGAGAGATGGCTGAAGCTTCGACACGATAGTTTGGAAGATTCTGGGTGAGTGAAGAATGTTTTGGCTGTGTCGATGTATTACAGGTGCGCCCTGTTAGGAGGCACATCTCTTAACAAGGTAATCAAGACGAATCACGTCATATCGGTCGATCGATCCGGTTTCGGGTGGATTGATCTGTATTATTCCACTGAGTCAATCAGATTGCAGTCGTGCGGACGAACGCCTGTACGCTATCTGATTCGTTCTAACAGCTCGACAGCTACAAATGACTGTCTCGCCTGATTTGCTCTGCGTCTTGTCGGTCATGTATACTAATTGTTTCGCACAATATATTTAGGGCCCATGTGGCTTGATTTCGACTTGTTTTTCTAACAAACGATGTTATCACGTCTTTTACTCTACTCGGTCCAGGGTCGAGCGACAGAATGCGTAATAAAAGGGATGATCTAATACGTCCGACTGCGGGACCATAGCTGCGTCACGTTTGAAGATGATAAGAAGCGGACATTCCGCAATAATCTGCTAGAGGGTAATGTCTGAATTTTGCTCGAATTGTTCAGAATCCTAATGTGTATATCGATATCAGCTGTTGATCGGAGACCACCAACAAAAATCAAACATTTACCATTTCAGAGCAACTTGTACGCAATTGATAATTTTCATTGTTGGCAACGTTGCACCCCCTGACAAGCTTTGTCACGAAAGATGAACCCGTTACAAATTGAGTGGTACTTAACACAGGCTAAACATGGGCAACTGAAAGAACCGGAAGGCAATAGGTCATCGCCGATGCACTGACAGTTAGATGGGTGAACAATTTCAAACGAGCAACAGTAAAGCTCCTCCATCTTTCTTCAAAATCATGGTCATTTCAGCTTTGAGGTGTACCCAAAGATGCAACAGCCCAGATTGTTGCTAGCACACAATCAGAAAGGTCCAAAATTTTCCGAGTGGAGAAGAGGACGACTCTATTTCAGTTCTGCTGCTTTGCCAGTTCGACTTCTCAAATGCTTCGTCTACGACAACGACACACTTCCTGCCAGCCTAGTTTCGTCAATTGCTCGCCTCATATCATATCAACTATGCTGTTTTTTTGCCTAATCATTCTTAACCAAATAGTCAGGCAGAACGTTTCGCAGATACATGTAAACGTGTCTTGTTCGAAGCAGAGGAAGAGGGGACAGAAGACTGTTTTTATAGACCTTTATCCACCTACCACATCACTCTCTAAACAGAAAAATTAAAAAGAGCTTACCAGTCGAAGAAGCCTACTGATGATGAGGCATATTTGACTCAATTTGATAAAGTTAACCTATCGAAACCCTCAAAAAGACATAGACTGAGACGCAGTCTAGTAGAAAACAAGGCACCAGGCAGAAATCGTTCGAAACTGGTCATCCTGTATGTGTTTGCGACAAACCAAATTGGGCAGCTGATAATGTCTACAAACAACAATTCAACATCAATTTTGGTCTGTTTGTTGGCATTCAACCTGCGTCAACCGTGCGCATCAGATCCGATATTGGATGGCATCTTTCACTAAGATACATAACACATCGCAAGTGTCGTTGGAAATTCTATTGGACACATTTGGCCTACTGACAGTGGCGGAGCATAGCAGCAGCGTCCAACATTAAATATACGACAGTTACAGCCACGTCGACGGATTAGCAAAAAGCAGACATCGATCAGACCTCTCCAAAACAATCCAAGGCTGGTCCTATACAGATGAGACTCAAAAAGCAGAAGTATCAAGACCAAGCTGCAACTTTTAACGGTGTGCGGTCTTCTGGTGTTATCTTGTTCTACGTTCATTACTCGTTCAGTATCTATCTCTACCCTGATCAGTCTGTTTTGCACACCGCGATACCTACCTTTCACTATTTCACTCGGTGCTACGTCGTTTGGTGGTAATACAGTTCCTCTGCCTATCCCAGCTTATTCATTACCGCAGTAATCCGGGTTGAACGTAGTTGAGAAATGGAAAATGCTCAAGTTCACACACGGGCCTCTTATTGTTGTAACAGTTAGCCTGGAATGTAAAGAATGAATGTAGTTTGCATCAGTCCGTTCTGTAAAGTAGTGTGTTCGCGAAACTTGACCTATTCGAATGAAGCTGTTGGAAATTCATCCTTTTTCAACATTCCCCGCTTGCATATGACTGTGCAAAGTGGAATCACCATTTGAACAATGAACATCTGACAAAGTATTTTCAGGTATGGTAATTTGAACATTTACTCATCCAAAACGATCGTTCAGTCTCTTTATCTTTAGCTTGGATACGTGTTTTGTAAGTCATCTCACTGATTAACCTGCAAGGTGAAATCTAAGATTGGCTGGATAGAGCAGCATGGCGGACGTACAACGATGCAACACCGAAGTAGGGAATGACTGGCATTAAGACTTGTCTCCACCGACTTAGCACGCCTTACTGACTGCAAATGGAAGGATCCATAATATCTGTTGATAGTGACGCCATCAGAAGTGACACAGAATCGTGATCAATGGAGCCTGAGAAGAATTTTTCATGATTTGCAGAGACTAGCCCATGTTATTATTAGTTTTTACATACTGTCGCCGTCATATCAAGCAGTCATTCACTAATGCTTGATGTAGTATCACACGTCCTTATCCGCATCAAATATATTGTACATGAATAAACAAAGGAGTATACAAGAGGCAAGCTAAGGCTGTGTAGAAATCCAATCGTCAGACCAATCAAATGGATGGTCTCGCAGGATGGCTAACAGCGTAGAGAAAAATAGTCCCAAACAGAGAATGAACCCTCAAGATCGACCCCAAATATTTTCAAGGCAGTAAAACACCAATTGCTAAAACCACGGCGGCTAGGAATTGATAACACGGCATACGCAGCGAACGCCACAAAACACGCAGTATCCTCATCATAGTCGCCTAGGTGCTACTGAACTGGTTCGTCGATAATGAAATAGTAGTTATAATAAGATATTGTAGGGAAAAGTACCTCAAAGACCTGTGCAAAAACGTTTCGACGTCTAAAAGACTCGACCTGTAACACACAGCAGTACCGGGTGGAACCTACCAATAAGTGAATACAACGGGCTTACCATGCTGATTTTTATGCTAAGCGGGAGAGGGACGAAAGCTGGATGGGTTTCATCTGTGATGGGATCTGGATTGTCAGCCTCCGACTGTGTTGTTTCGCCCATGTGGAGTATTGAAGAAACAGCAGCAGTTTTAGAAACACTGTATGTCTCACCGAGTTTTCTTCCAAGAGCACCTTCGTCATTGCACCCAAAAGTGAATACCCGACCAGCTGATGTCAGGCATACGGTGTGCATACCGCCTGCGCATACTTGGGTCACAAAAGTTTCTAGACCATCCTCATCTATTCCGAGTGCTGTTAAACTCGCACCGTTGAATCGGGTTGGTCTGCAACGTTCAGTTACATCCGGTCCCAGTCCCAGTTGTCCCGTATCACCAATACCAAAAAGCAGAGGAAGACCAGGAGTTGTGAACGGAACCTGATACGCAATGGTCTGCTTCACTGAAATGACATTATGCACTTGCGGAGATCGTGAGCCAGCGGAATGTTCAACTACGAAATAAGTGAAGTTGCACTCAATTTTTATAATACATAACAAACCACGAGTAAAATGGACAAGGCAAGCTTTAAACTTGCGTAAAGTGGCTGATATTAACAAGAAATCAGTAAAACAATATGGGAAAAAGATGGGTATCGATGCAGTATTTAGTAACTTTTCACAGAGGTGACTATTAGTACGCAAACTTATGAAAGAAGAACGATCTAACAGGTGACGTCCACAGTGGAAATAGCTATAACTTGGTCAAGAATTCCAATCTATAAATGAATGTGAAAGAAAAGTTCGACTATCAAATGTTCAGGAAACAGTTCCGATGGCAATTATTACACTGTCGAATTAAAAACAATAAGCGCACTAGTTCCAGAATAGAAGTCGATGACAAAGGTTGGGTTTAGAAAATATCAACGTTTTCAAGAGTACCATGCTATACGTGCCAGTCGAGTACTACAAATACACTGAGATGCAGACTAAAATTACGGACTTGAACTTCAGAAAACAACGGCATTGTGATTTACGAAGTTACTTTTGAACAGGCCTGGAGAAAAAGTTGGCCAGCAATCTAATTTTCCGCAACATTCGATATTAATCCAAAACTGGAAAAATACTAACGGGGCTTGTCGCGTGTACCAGCACTGTTTATCCAGTGTTTGTAATTACATGTTTCAATCGTAAAAGAACCAAGATGTGGGTAACGTCTAGAGTACGCACCTAAGACCAAACGGAGCAGGTCCTAACAGGGAAAAACCAGGCAAACGATTACGCAAAATGAGCGCATTTGACTGACTTCAATAGCTACATTAATACAAAGATTAGGAAACGAAAGCAGTGAAAGCCCCAACAGGCTGTTTTACGGATGGCGTTTTTCATTTACACTTGCAATTCGGTTGCAAAGTGAAAACACTTTGATGTTCGCTGTTTCAGTATAGACACAGGGGCTTCAGAAACTAAGCCTCATCCTTCCATTTTTAAAAAATTTCAAACTAAGGTTGCCGTTTTTACGCCTGCAAGGCAAGTAAGATCAATATCGATCACTGATGCATTACAAGTAATGATGGATGACGATATTATAGACTCTGAAAACACTAGGATTAAACAGCAGTCCGAAGATAATACTTGACAAGAATATGGGAACACAAACGAGATCCACGCTAACAAAGTTGGTGAGTTGATACCTTTGAACTACCGTAAGAGAATCCAGATTGAAGTTGCGACTGTGATAAGCAAATCATACTTCTGTTGTTATTAACCATAAGGAAATCGACAGCCGTCACAGAGCCCTTGATATGGTAGTTTAAATTACAAAAGAACCGCAATTAAACTTGGAACGAACAGAGGATAAGATATATATGGCGATATATAAAAAAGAAAGTAACCGCTGATGCAGCATCGCTGCTTAATATCAGTCAGTCAATTGCACACAGAGGATTGTGCTCAAACACTATTTCGAAGAATCACACATCGCAATACTCCCAAATTACGGGGGGAAAATGGAACACAAGCAAAGGCGATCCACACTAGACGGCTGCCGTCAGAAAAGCTCGGCATTTGCGTCAGTAGCAGCACAATGGTTGGCAATGACAGTTAAAATGACACGAAAAAAGAAAGACATAGTTTCAAAAGACAACGTGAAAAGAATGGCGATCAACACGTACAAATTCCGGAGAGGCTCAAACATGTAACGTCATGGTACTGACATTCCCGGTCATTTAGACAGGCATGTATTAAAGGCTGAGTGAACGTCATTTCAGGTGGGGCAAACAACCGTAGTCGCTCTCACATAAAAATAAAACCCAATAGCGGATTACATTACGAGAAAGTCTTGAACGAGCACCGTTCATAAACTAACAAATCTCCGAACACTAAAAGGATTGAGTGTATGAGAAAAGTGACAGTCCCTTGGCGCACACTCCAGAAACGTGCAAGTTTGTGACCGACAACCCAGACAATGGAGATATAGCTATCGTTGGACGGGTCCCATACTCGGTCTGTCGCACGAGGCAGTGTTCAGTATGCCGCTTCTGGTTGGAAGAAACTGCAAGACGGAAAGGCAAAGCCGCGACTACATGCTGCAAAACGCTGGTTGGCGTTGCCTGCTCGTTGGCAGTTGGTGTTAAAACATCACCGAGCAGAAGCACTTCTTGACATGGCAGTATTTCGTCGTCAGTAACGAGTCTATAACCGTAAGGTTTTCAGCTATTCTATTTCTACTTCCTAAAGCTCCATTGTCGATTTTCTTATACTCCGTGCATGTGTACATATTTATTAATCTGCAACTTCGTGAATCACTGTCAGGACCACCGGTAACCCGAGTGACAGTACCCATGGGCACTCAACATCATCATCACAACAGTCAACAGCCTGACCAGAAGGTAATGTGACCACTCAGCCACCGTTCAGCGCGAGAGCGAGTGACGTGGAATGTCCTAGAAGAAAACGTTACTAAGAAGGCTACAAATTAATAAAAGAAGACAAAGCGGAAGGACTAGAAATGGTATGGATCCAGGTACGCCATTGGCTGCGACACACTGCCACGTCCGATAGCGTTCCTAATCAGCGATTTGAGTGATCACGAGGACCCCGACCAGGAAGGCGACACCTACCCGCTTTGCTCAATAGAGCGGTCAGGGTCTTCATATTTTGTGACCACGTTGTTGCTTGACCACCATGCGGTTTCATTCAACTGTTGATGATGTCAGTATATAATGCCCGGTAGGGTAAACGATCAGATGGAATAAGGAGTACGTGACCCAACTATCGCAGGCTGTGCAACATGAGTAGTTTACCAGTCGATCGCGCATCCCGTCTAACCAGTTCAGAGGTGCGGACGCTTGTGCGATTGAGCGCGCATTGCTCACCCGACCAGTCCATTTAATGTGACCTAATTGGCGAGAACAACGATCGTAAACACAGCAAGTCTATTGACATCTTCGTTGCGAACAGACCACGTTCAAGAACCATAAAGCAAAACGGAACGCACAAAAGAGCACTACATACACTTCCTTTTATCACCCATCATCGTTATTAACAGCAACACATCAGTGGTCCGAACTGATGCTTGACTGCCAGGCAACTGCGGAAGACAAACACTTGTGAAGGAAGAGAGCAGAGGAAAAAGGAGAGAGGAATAGGACCTAACTGCTGACAGTAAATATCATATACCGTCTATATTCAACACAAGCAATCATGGTACCTAAATTTACGTGAGTAACCAAACCCACCGGCTGTAATGAAAAGTAACGCGCGTCACAACAGTAAAGACAGCTAACTGACGGCTTCACTGCCCGCGTCATTCAGTGCACCCATTCACAGACAACTCGACCAAACAACGACAACATTCATGCCACTGAGCTCGGTTAGCCACCATCTCACTTAACGTCTCCAGCCACCGACTCTGTGGGCCGCGAAGGCTACAGCCCGGGAGACGAATCCGATCTACAGTGATCAACCCCTTCGTGAACGAATTCATTTGTCTACGCCAGGTCATCATCTGTCCACCTCGCACCTTGCGCCAGTCGGCCGCAGCGTCGGCAAACAGTGCTCGGTGTGGCAAACGACTAGCTGGCATCCTTAGTACATGACCTAACCATCTAAGTCTGTGCAAATGTAGCGACTGAACAAAAGAACTCGTTTGACAATCAGTGCCAAACACCCGCTTCCTAACCTCCTCGTTGCTCACTCGCTGGTGCCACCCGATACGAGCGATCGAACGCAGACATCGGTGGTCAAATACCTGAAGACGGTTCACGTCCTCTACTCTGAGCGGCCAAGTTTCGTTGCCGTAAAGAAACATAGCCTTCACTGTCGCCTTAAACATGCGAAGTTGAAGCATCACAGAAATACCTCTCTGTTGCCACTGGTGCATCAGATTAGCAGACACCGTCATAGCCTTGGAAATACGCGCTTCTATTTCATTCTACACACCGCCGTCGCCATTGATGCAGCTTCCCAGGTATACAAACCGGTCAACAACCTCCATGACTTCATTATCTAACATTAAATCTACGTAATCACAACAATCTTGCAGAAACACTGCATTTTGAGGCTGCAAAGCGCATTCCGAAGTATTTAGCAGAACGCGAAATAGCGTCCAGTGTTGTTTGTGCCGCTTGAAAGTTGTCAAACACAATACCTTATCGTCAGCATAATCAAGATCAGTCAGTCTTTCACCAGGTAGGAGGTCCACGCCGGCATCATTTGAGTGCCGCAGACAGTCCTCCATTATTTCGTCTATGACGAAATTGAACAAAAATGGTGAAAGGGGACAGCCTTGACGTACGCCGCTCCTGGTGCTGAAACTGTCAGATACTTCGCCGTAAACCCTAACCTGAGCTGAAGTATGGGAATAAAGCGCCGACAGTATGTTCACATACTTAGTCGGTACACCCCTGCGTTTAAGCGACTCTAAAAGTGTAGATCGGTCCACCGAATCAAACGCACCTTTATAGTCGAGAAATACGGCGATTGTTGGCCGGCGGTACACATGACGCTGCTCCAGAATTTGACGAAGGGTAAAAATGTGATCTATACAACCCCGCCCAGGGCGAAACCCTGCCTGTTCTTCCCTAATGTTTACCTCCCGAACTGCAATGAATTACCAGAAACCTTGAAATGACTGGGTCAAACTAATCCCTCTATGGTTTTCGCAAGAGCCCCGGGCTCCTTTCTTAAATATGGGAACTATTATCGAGTGACCCCAGCACGGAGGGATGGTCTCCGTCGTCCACACAAGTTGAAACAACTGAGTCAATGCCTCTACTAACGCCTCTCCACCTTCTGAAAAGTGCCGGCACGAGATCATCTGGGCCAGCAGTCCAGTGACTTGGTGTTGAGCTTCTTCCTGGCGCTCGGTTGACCGATCTGGAGTATGCGGACGACATTGTCTTACTTAGCCCCTCTGCCGAAGACATGCAGACCATGCTGAACAAGGTGAATGACCGGGCTGGTTTGTATGGAATGCGCTTCGCACCTTCAAAGTGCAAAGTGTTACTTCAAGACTGGGGCATTTCCACTCCTACTTTCTTTATTGCAGGTAATCCGCTTGAGACTGTGGACAGTTTCACATACTTGGGTAGCATTATCTCGTCAGCTTGTAATATTGCTGATGAGATATCAACGAGGATAGCAAAGGCACGAGTTGCCTTTGCCAACCTGCGTCATCTGTGGCGTCGAAAAGACGTTCGATTGTCGCTGAAAGGAAGAGTATATAATGCTTGTGTGCGTTCTGTTTTGCTCTATGGTTCGGAGACGTGGCCTGTTCGCAAGGAAGATATCAACAAGCTTGCTGTATTTGACCATCGTTGTCTCCGCCAAATTGCCCACATTAAGTGGACTGATCGCGTGAGCAATACGGCAGTTCGCCGGCGCGTATTCCGGAAAGCTCGGGATGCGCGATCGATCGGTCAACTACTCACGTTGCACAGCCTGCGATGGTTAGGTCACGTACTCCGCATGCCAGCTGAGCGTTCCTAGCCGAGCATATATACTGAACCACAACATTGAGGTGAAACCACGTGTAGTCAAGCGACAACGGTCACCGAAATATGAAAACCTGACTGCCTCAAACTGAGTAAGTGGGTAGGTGTCGCCTGCCTGGATGGGTCCTCGTGATCACTCAAACCGCTGGTTGAGACGCTATCCGAGATGGCGGCGTGTCGCAGTCAATGGCGTACCTGCATCCATACCATTTCTAGTTCTTTTGCTTAGACTTCTATTAATTTTCAACCTTCTTAGTAACGTTTTCTTCTAGGATATTCCACGTCACTGTTGAGGTGAGCGGCAGCCCGAGCCACAGTACCTTTGGTCAGGCTCATGGCTGATATGATGATGATGATGATGATGACGACAGCAGTCCTATTACGTTGAGAGCCAAAAGGCAATTGCCAACCCCAGTCTCCGTGGGTGGGTGCAAATCTACAGACCAGGGTGTTACATCACAAGTTTGTGGCAGCAACACAATAAAAGCAGGAGGCCAACCAAACTGACTCTCAAAGTGTTCCACCCAACGCTCTAACCTTCTGGAATTAGTACAAGTTATTGTGCCGCCGATAGTTTCACAGACAGACGGTCGCCTGGGACCAGTGGCACGGATCAGCTTAAACAGTTTACCGATGTTCCCTGAGGCAAAAGCGGTTTCCATTTCCTTAACTTTTTCCACTAACCAAGCCTCACGATCAGCCTTTAGACTACGTTTCAGTTTCCTACGGATATCTCTTCTAGACTTGTTATGTGAACTACCAGAAGGAACCTTCCGTCTGGCTTCTAACAACTCCAGGGATTTCTCTGAAATCCAATGTTTGTTTACCCCATGTACCCCTGTGCCGCATGCTACAGTACCTGCTTTCTGAATGGCCTGTGAGATTTGAGTCCAGCAGCTATTAGGATCTTCGGAGTGAGTACCACTAAGGCAGCTTTCTAAGCTGGTTTGGTAATTATGCCTTACCGATGGTAAAGCCAGTTTCTCAACAGCTAGTCGGTTGCGTTGCCCAGCAAAAGTAAGAACAAAACGACAACGTACCAACGCATGATCTGAATCCAAGCATGTGCTCCAATAAGAACGACAGTCTTGAATGGAACCCCGCCACCTATAACTAACGGCTATGTGGTCTATCTGAGACCAGGCCTGATTCGGAGAAGGCGGGCGCCAAGTATAGCATTGACGTGCACGATGCCTAAAACCAGTACTGGCTAAAAATAGCTTATGCTCAGCGCACAGCTGCAACAATCGCCCACCATTATCTGATCGATGTGATGCTATCCCAAACCTACCACCTAAACGAGATTCGGCTTCACCAAGGCGACCGACCTGGGCATTCATATCTCCGGCCAGAACGACTATATCAGAGCCACGTGTCGACCGAAGGAGAGTGGCCAGATCCGAGTAAAATGCGTCCTTGACGCCGATGTCACTACAGTCAGTAGGAGCATAAGCAGACACAATGAATAAATTTCTGAAAGTTTTGCGTCTAGAGCTGGTTTTAACAGAACCTGCCAAGCGGACGGCACAGTCTACTGTTAACAGGAATCCAATCTACTAATGCGGCTGCGGCCGTCGTGCTGAGAACTATACCTACCCAGCCTGACCTGTAACAGCGGCTGTGGAGTCACCCGAAGTGTATAACCAGTATCGGGTAGACAATGCGGGTGCTGTTAGTTCCATACGTTGACTACTGTCATGGATTCTAGTCTCCGAGATACAGCAGACATCAACGTGCAACGAGTCTAACGTTCGTGCGAGAGCCGCTTGCTGACCTATGTTTTAGCGTGCGAACGTTGAAGGCACCTATATTAATTCGCGTTCTAGGTCTAAGCAAGGGACGAGGGAGGCCTGAAGCTGAAAGGCAAGAGACGGAACTTACCGGCTCAGTGTTACCACAGTTAGCTACATCTGTTGTGGGACCTGTAGAGTAATTATCAGAAATGGAGGTCGGGAGGGGCCTGAGAGCTAAATTTGATAGGACAGTGGGGAGGGGTCAGCAGTAGCATGTTTTCGCCTATCCACCCTGCTGTATGCAGCAGATAGGGCGACCCGGTTTATACTGCGAGACGGCCGATGCAGTATGGAATTATTGGTGTTGTGAATATTCATGGTTGTGTGTGGGCTGAGATACTGCCAGGACGCCCAGACCTAGACAGGAGAACGATTAGGGTTCTCAACCAAAGCCTTTGGCTCAAAAGCCTGTACCGCAAGGCAGCGGTTGGGTGGCAATGTACCAGAACTGGTACTTTTTCCGGAAAAGAATGCCAACCTTCTTCCAACCCCCAACCAGGAGAACCAGGAGACTGTGGTTTGTCAGACCTCTACCTGTTGACATGCCTTGCATGAGTTAATCTGTCGTCCAATTTAGCTCAATAGGTCCTCAAGGTACGTAAGCCGCCACACCATGTCCAGGTCCATTCTCGTTGTGACGAATCTCCGATTATGTTTTGACCTGCGTAGACGGACACAACAATTAATGTTCATCCCGTACAATGTACAGTCCTTCGTTCGACATTTTAAATATAAATATGAAACTGACTGCCTACAGCCTATGGAGTTGCAAAGTTTTGATTGTAATCAACTTAGGGTCAAGGTGTTAGACGATATATACGGCGCTAGTAAAAAAAACGTCAGGGTTACGGATAACAAATACATGAAACGTCCCAAGGCATGTACGAAGTACGAATCCGCGTGGTTCTAGGTTACATATGTAACCTACTGTGTATCGTATGATCTACAGTAGAGCTAACTGGGTGTTCAGTGCTTTTACTTGGGGACCGTATATATTACTCGGGAAGGTTAAAGCGGAACAATGCTTCACGCGCTTCCCTTTTTACAGAAACCTATTGGAAGCTCCCTAATAACATCAAATGTGTGCATAACTATCGAACGAGAACTTCGCGGTTTCGGGAAACATATTGTAGGAATGAACCACAAACGAATACAGTGCATAGTTGGAATAATGAAAATGATTTACTAGATGATCGGGACTTAGAAGTGAACTCGTATGCCGTGCAACCAAATAACTGCGCCCAATCACTGTAAGGTGATAAAGCTAACGTCGAAATAAGCTGCGGCCTAGTGATAAAATCAAAAGGTCAACATATCGGGAGAACAGAAAAACGGAATAAAAGCCTTACCTTTTCGGCGTTTTTTCGAATTAACATCCAAATGAAGTGAACTTCTCTTAGAACGAGTGGATGACGTTGCTTTCGTGATCACATGCGGCCTAGAGATCATGCCCACAAATAATCCAAAATCGGCGCACTGAAGCCAAGAATTATTAAAACAAGAAAGCGATTCAGCGATTCAGCGATTGATACACGGGTTCGAGGCAGGGGCCCAAAGTACCCGGATCCAGTCGGTTTTTCTTGCTCAGTGTCAAGCGGGCTTCCGTTGATCTGAAATGCAATCATTGAAAACAGGGTGTAGCACCGCTCTTGGGGATTACAGTAAATACCAAGAACAGAGTAAGGTTACATGAATAATGGATTTTTTCGTAAATGAGAATCAAGCAATGCTTTAAAGCGATCTCTGGAAGTGCTGCTAACGACCTCAGAGGAAGGCTGTTCCAAAGGTTAATAACCCTGTAAGAAAAGAACTGCTGCCTAAGGAAGGTCCGAGGACGAAGCTTGAAAAGCTTCCTGTTATGTCCTCGCCGGCCGTCATCATTCGCTATCATGAAGAACTGTTCAACGAGACCTACTCTAAAGAAGTGTGTGAGAATTAAATCACCGCGGAGTCGTCGATATTCAAGTGGATATAGATCAAGAATTTCAAGTCGAGACTCGTACGCGACATTTCTCAAGCCCGTGACTAGTTTGGTAGCCGCGCGCTGGACACGCTCAACAGCTAATATGTCTTTCTTCAGGCCGGTATACACGACCTGATTGGCATACTCGAGGAGCGGTCTTATATAAACTCCGTAGAGCGTCTGAAATGCACTCTTGTCTATGCGGGGAAAGTACGCTTGATCATCCTAAGAGCGGCAAATCCCTTTTTTGCCGCCATCTCATGGTGATAGCGAAAGATAAGTTAGACGACAACCAGATGCCCAGATCTTTCTTCAGATCGATTTTCATGATATCTACTGTGCCGAATGCACTATGAATCACGAAGGCATTGCCAGAGTCTCCACCGAGTGACATGTGTGCGCATTTATTGTCATTTAGTGGGAGACTCCAATCGTCCGACCAGCGCTTAATCGCGTCAAGATCAATCTGTAATGCACTGGGATCAGTGGCATTCCAAATTTTTAGGTCATCGGCATATAGGAGGGTGTTGCTGGAAATATTCTCCGGAAGGTCGTTGATGTAGATCAGGAATAACAGAGGACCTAGCACTGACCCTTGAGGAACTCCCACAGAAATGAAAGAGGGAGATGAGAGATCTGATCCGGTTTTAACTCTAAAAGTTCTATTATCGAGAAAAGAGGCAATCCAGCGAAGAACCTCTCCTTGAATACCATAGGCTTCCAGTTTGTTTCAGAGGGTCGTGTGGGACACGGTCGAAAGCCTTGGCAGTGAATTGAGGTTTGAATGCACTTATGTGAGGTAAACGTAGGCAGCATTTCTTTTTTTTCCCAGTTTTCTTAGGAGAGCTTTTGTATGCTAGTCAAATAAGCCGTCAATATCAGATACGAACAACTATAGGCTGGT
>LOND01002161.1:0-13568 GCA_014220965.1 Paragonimus kellicotti | reverse complement strand
AGTGATGGCGACGGAGGTGTAGGGAATGAAATAGAAGCGCGTATTTCCAAGGCTATGACGGTGTTCTGCTAATCTGATGCACCAGTGGCAACAGAGAGGTATTTCTGTGATGCTTCAACTTCGCATGTTTAAGGCGACAGTGAAGGCTGTGTTACTTTACGGCAGCGAAACTTGGCCGCTCAGAGTAGAAGACGTGAACCGTCTTCAGGTATTTGACCACCGATGTCTGCGTTCGATCGCTCGTATCGGGTGGCACCAGCGAGTAAGCAACGAGGAGGTTAGGAAGCGGGTGTTTGGCACTGATTGTCAAACGAGTTCTTTTGTTCAGTCGCTACATTTGCACAGACTTAGATGGTTAGGTCATGTACTAAGGATGCCAGCTAGTCGTTTGCCACACCGAGCACTGTTTGCGACGCTGCGGCCGACTGGCGCAAGGTGCGAGGTGGACAGATGATGACCTGGCGTAGACAAATGAAATCGTTCACGAAGGGGTTGGTCACTGTAGATCGGGTTCGTCTCCCGGGCTGGGGCCCTCGCGACTCACAGAGTCGGTGGCTTGAGACGTTAGGTGAGATGGCGGCTAATCGAGCTCAGTGGCGTGAATGTTGTCGTTGTTTGTCCGAGTTGTCTGTGAAGTGAGTGCACTTAATGACGCGGGGCAGTGAAAGCCGTAAGGAAGCTGTCTTGCTGATGACGCCTTACTTTCACTTACAGCTCGGTTGTTTGTTTGCAAGGTGTAGGCACCTTGATGTTGTTGAATATAGACGTAATTATTATTCTGTCAGCAGTTAGGTCCTATTTCCCTCTGCTTCTTTTTCTTCTCCTCTCTTCCTTGCTTCCGTTCCTTTGCTTTCTCTCCTTTTTTCCGTGTTTCTGTGGCAGTTAGGCTTCGGTGTGAACCACTGATGTCATGTTGTCTATGATGATGATAATGAGTGGTGGTCAAATGGTTAACCTGCTAACGTTTATCTGACGCGCCTTTTTTCTGCTCATTTAAAGAAAGTGGCTTCACTACAAAGTGATGTTTGTCAAGGTTTTCTACGCCAACAATTAATCGGACTATGTGCATTTCGAGAGGAAGCGTGGAAATTCTACTTGCTCTTCTCTGTTCTTGATTGAAGGTCACTTTTTATTATATCTGGTACCAGCTGTATGTCTGAAGTCTATACTCCCAGTTGGAGTTGACGTTATTGACCTATCGTTTGAAATGTTGTCATGAAACTCTTACGTTCAGTTATTCCATGTAAGATCCGTTTTCCTATTTGGAAACGATTAAGCTCACAACGTTATCTATTCTGTTTTGTTGGATGTTTTCATTTTTCAACTTGTTCTTTACGGCTGCTGCATATATTTACTCAGGTGTTGCTTACTCCTGGGGTATTGGAAGTAACCGGCAACTCGGTCACAGCAATGAAGATGACAGTGACGAGGACTGTTGTGAACCTGGAATCATTTTGGGCAAGCAGTTACAAGGACGGTGAGTTTGATGGGGGCTATCGAGCAAATTTGGCAATTATTCAAAAAAAATTCATCATCGTCCATATAATCATGATAGACAACAACACATCAGTAGTTCTCATTGATGCTTGACTGCCATACAACCGTAAATAAATTAAGGAAAGCGAGTTGACTTAGTTACTATAACCAACTACGTTCATAACCAAACACTTATTACCAAGATGCCTACACCGTGAAAAAAACATTCGAGCTTTAGGTGGAAGTAAGCGTCATCAGCGAGACAGCTTCCTTACGGCTTTCACTGCCCGCATCATTAAGTGCACTCACTTCACAGACAACTCGGCCAAACAACGACAGCATTCATTTCACTGAGCTCCGACTAGTCGCTCTCTCGCTTAAAGCCTCCAAGTTACCAATTCTGTGAGTCACGAGTTCCCTAACCTAGGAGACGAACCCGACGTACGTCCCAATTCGACATTTGTATTGGGTCATCATCTGTCTACTTCGCACCCTACTTCAGACAATCATCTGACATCGTTGGTACACAGCTCAACCATTTAAGTCTGTGCATACTCGACACTCACTCCCAACCACTTGCATCCTGCCCTCTTCGCTGGCTCTTGTCATAATCCTTCAATCTATCAGATAATCAGAGGCAGCGATAAAACGTCAAAATAACTAGATACACACGATCTGTGTTCTTTAGTGGTATCGTATTTCTTGGTCGTTTGAGTTTGTGTTTTGTTCCAGCGCCTGTCGCATTGTTCCATAAACGTTGTTGAAAATCATGACATTAACTCTGAAATTGTGATTGAGCCCACGATTCACCCAGCTGACTATTTATGCTGACAGTGTTTGGTTCAGAAGTTCAAGTCCTCTGCGACTGGTGAGATGAATAGGATTGGTCCACCTAAAACTCAGGCTTTTGATGATAAGACTTTTCATTTCCCCACTCACCGTCTCAACCCTGTGCAATTTCTTGCAGATATGTTTCAATGGTGGACGCCGGTGGTCAGCACACAGTCCTGCTTGCGCACTCTTCAAAACCCCCCATTTTAGAACCGTCGAACGACGTCTCCACACCTGGAAATATTGCTGTTGATGGTGATGGTGGTGGCGATGCAATTGTGACAACCAACTCTCTGGCTCCATCGGAACAAACCAATACTGTCAGTCCTGATGCACACTCGTTTGTGGGGTCGTGTGTACCCACAGAAACTGCTTCCGGTGTTCCATTTAAACTAACTGAACAAGTTGATATATGCGCTGAACCGCTTCTTATCCCACCTGTCGGTTCATTGGCACGACGGAATCGTCGCCTTAGCCCGTGCTCTGTTACCCTCTTGTTACCGGGTGCAGACAGTACGGCGGGTAGCACGGCTGGGGCTACTATTAATAGTAGTGTACATAGTTCAGCTGTATCCGATACGAGTTCAGTGGGGTCTTGTGCATCTAACACCAGTACGAGTAGCCAGTTGAACAGCGCCAAAAGCACTGATGGTGGTGGCAGTAGTCGATGTAGCTCATTTGATACTTACAGTGTACAAAGCAGTCTCCCAATGGGCCCACCGGCTGAAGATTGTTCTATTCCGTCCGCCAGCAATGGATCTTTGATGCTGGATCCACTAAGCGCATCCTTACTGGCAAATGCGCGAAACGTTTCACAAACAGGCCGCGCAATCGGTGCGACGAGTGTACGGGCCTGGAGCTCCTCTCATATCCGATCGGCTGGTATGAGCATATGCAGCACGAGTAGCGAACCCGGTTTGCCCAACGATACTATTTCATTGGGGTCCATGACCGCATCCCCGGCGGATCTGATCAGCGGTGAACAATCTAACAACTGAACCGCCCCGCCGAACCTCTTGTTTTCATACGTTGCATCCTATTTGCCTGATACACTTGTTTTGTTTTCGTCAATATCCGTTAGGTTTTTCTATCCGTCATCTGTTGATCTATGATTATGTGGAAATGCGACTACCTCCTGTTCAGCATTCTGTCACTTTTATTCGCAATAACTACTACTTACGTGTAGCTAATGCATACTGGGCAAGTCATGTCTTACTACATGTACACATTCATGGTTTCTCCCTAACCAGTACCCTCACGAACCCCAAACGTTGTTGAACAATGCAGCTGTTTTCAGAGTCAGACCGATTATTTTGTACACTATAAGTATTATTAACCTGTGGATCCATTTTTACTTACTAAAAAGAATCGTTTCACTCTCCATCTTATTTCTCATTGTCACACATTTCACCAATGCTGGCAACATATTGCTTTATTTAGTCACAGGAACTTGAGTGTATACGAATCACTCGACAGTGTAGTTTAATGCTTCGCTTCCTATTGATTCAGTCCATTACTGCTGATTGGGGACATGTTGTAGGATGTACGACTTTTATCACAAACACGTAAAACATAATAACAGAACGAGCATCCAGAGGCCGTTTTGATGGTGAGTCAGGTCAGGCCTTAATGTTGTTTGTCGCAAGCATAACGTATGTTGTAGTAGGGAAGAAGTGGAGCTGTATGATGGGACGTGTACGTAAACAAATTTTCGGTTGTTCGATATTACTATGGGATGCGTATTTTGTTGGCATGATTTAATTGTTTGCTCTGATGGAGTCCAACTTCCGATCGTGGCAAAGATATGCACTACCGATGGGCCCTTATCGGGGAGAAATTCGAGCATGTTGCTTGCTTTCGAAAAGGGGCTGACTGGAAATTCTATGTGAATGCGAAAGCTGCAAGTAGTTTTGACTTTTACTCAATTCATATCAACTTAAATATCCTGCTACTCATCTGTAACCGAAATACCGCTCAACATGTTTCATGATTTTTGCAGTCCCAACTTAGAGGAAAGGTCGCCGTCGTGAAGTCTTTGACTACGGTTAACACAGTTTATGTTTTTTGTCAGGACGACAGTACTCAGTACCCATAAACGAATGTGCCTGAACGTTTGAGAAACGATAAATTGCTTAATCACTGCGGGCATTACGGCAGATAGATAAATAAAACAGGAGGAGGAATGGGTGACTCCACAGCCGCCGTTACAGGTCAGGCTGGAGTAGGTATAGTCCTCAGCACGACGGCCGCAGCCGCATTAGTAGATTGGATTCCTGTTAACAGTAGACTTTGTGCCGTCCGCTTGGCAGGTTCTGTTAAGGTCAGCTCTAGACACAAAACCTTCAGAAATCTTTTCATTGTGTCTACTTATGCTCCTACTGACTGTAGTGACATCGGCGTCAAGGCTACTTTACTTGGATCTAGCCGTTCTCCGTCGGTCGGCACATGTTTTTGAGATAGTCGTGATCGGAGATCTGAACGCTCAGGTCGGCGCCTTGGTGAGGCCGAGTCTTGTTTAGGTGGCAGGTTTGGGATAGCATCACATCGCTCGGATAATGGTGGGCGATTGTTGCAGCTGTGCGCTGAGCATAAGCTATTTTTAGCCAGCACTAGTTTTAGGCATCGTGCACGTCAATTGCTATACTTGGCGCCCGCCTTCTCCGAATCAGGCCTGGTCTCAGATAGACCACATAGCCGTTAGTTATAGGTGGCGGGGTTCCATTCAAGACTGTCGTTCTTATTGGAGCACATACTTGGATTCAGATCATGCGTTGGTACGTTGTCGTTTTGTTCTTACTTTTGCTGGGCAACGACCCCACCGACAGCAACGGCTGGCTGTTGAGAAACTGGCTACACCATCGGTAACGCATTGTAGGTTTGCCAATCAGGTGCCACGTGCGATCAGAGATTAATGTGATGTCGGATGCTGTATCGAGCTGTAGTCTGACCGACTTGCCGTTGATGGAGACGGATACGTACTTCCTGCGCGTTAAGTGGTCGTCGTTTCTTGCTGCGAGAACGACCTGCGCTCTTGAGAAGCGGGGCTTGTGTGGCTTGCGGGAGTTCTGATTGAGCAGGTGCTGGCGCTTCTTAAAACGGCAATGGTCCTGCTTGTGCCCCCGTCGGGAGCAATAGATGCACCGATGCTGTTTGAATAGACAAAATGCCAACCACCGCATTGCCAACACGGTGTGGGAGGTTTCCTTCGGTTGTCGCGTTCCGACGTTGATGCAACCTTGACTGGGACATTTGAAGACACTGTATGACGTTTGAGTGACTGCTCTGTTCGATCATAGCGGTGTCATGCTTCAGGTTCACCAGACGATGGCATTCAGCAGTGATATCGGGACATTGTTCTATCTTCGCCAAAATCCGTGTTCTGATATCTGCTTCTTTTGGTGACTGGAGTCCACAAGCGAAAACCAGACATTTGAATTGATCTTCAGTCATTGTTCGAAGCTTGAACCGTTCGCACTCCCGATTGACTGTTCCAGCGTACGTCACCCAGTCATCATCTGCTGACTTCACGAGCTTCAGGCACTGGTAGCGTATGTTAAACAGAGATGACTGGTCGCCAAAGATTTGGGACAGCGTCTGGGTGGTTTCGTCAAAGCTGAAATCCCTTGGGTTCTTCGGCAAGATAAAGTTGATGTACCGTTCGTGTTCTGAGGTACCCAGTTTACGGAGCAGCAAGCCTCACCTTCCGAGCATCGTCAGCATCTGACAGTTCCACCTTGAAAACATCCTCATACTTTTTGAACCAAGACTCGAACGTGGTGCCAATTACAGGATCAAAATGAAACTCACTGATTGAGTTGATTAGAGATTCTGCTGCAGGTTTGAAGGATTCGTTGGATCCCGCTGTCGGTTGCTGGAAACTCAGCTTCTGCGCTTGCTCGAATTGTTTCTGCTGCTGTTGAAGGAGGGTTTGCATCTGCTCGAACGTTAGTGACATCGTGAGTTCTTCCGTCGCCAAATGTTGTAAACCCTCGAAAGGATACGCTGGTTCGTCCTCGATATAGTAGTGCGCTTGACAAAAATCGGATTCTCCTCCTGGTAATAATTAACACGGAAAATCTCGGTCCCGAAAATACCGCGACTGTCCCCGTAATTTGCTCCCAAGACAAACCAAAAGACGCGTGCAAAAAACAGCTTTGTTCCGTCCCAAAACGTGTGCAACAAGGCGAAAAATACAAGGTATTTATATGGTGCGTAGTGACCTAAAAACATTCTCGAATCAGAAAATAGGACAGTTACCGAAAAAAATAGTTAGGGTCACTAAGCCACCAATGAGCATAGCGGAATAAAGGTCGGACAGGTAAAAAATAACCAAGGTTACCTCTCGACCGTTCTGGACAGTTCCGCTCATTCTGATTGGATTAATCGTTTTTCTCGAGCACGGAGGCGGTTTTGGACGGAGAAAAAAATGGACTTACATTGGAACAATCACCTGTGATAAATCCAGAAGGTTGGAGGAGTCGGCGGAGCACTGAGGGTCAATTTCAGCTGGCCATTCTGCTTCTACTGTGTTGCCGCCACAAACTTGTGATGTAGCACTGGTCGGTAGATTTGGAACCACCCACTGAGACAGGTTCGCAATTGCCTTTCGGCTCTCAATCGTAATAGGGCTGCTGGCCCAGATGATCTCGTGCCGGCACTTTTCAAAGAAGGTGGAGAGGCGTTAGTAGAGGCATTGACTCAGTTGTTTCAACTTGTGTGGACGACGGAGACCATCCCTCCGTGTTGGGGTCACTGGGTACTGGATCCCATGTTCAAGAATAAGTATCAGAGTCTGTTGTGAAAACCATGGGGGAATTAGTTTGATCCCAGTCGTTTGTTGGGTTCTAACATCCATTATGTTTCGTCGATTCACTGTAGCCCACGTGGGCATACACTACGAAATAATGCACAGGGGTTCCTCCTAGGCCAGAATGTTTTAATCAAATCTTCACGCTTCACCATACTCTGGGACAATGTAAATTTTCTCAATATAAGTTTGGGAACGTGCGGAAGACGTCTCGACATAGAACTCGGTTTGATAGCTGTGCCGCTTGACGTCCCAGAACGAAACTAATTTGATAACTATACATAGGCTTTTAAAGCGTTCAGTAGGCATTTAATAATATACCAAACGCCGTCATCTTCGTGGACACAGTTGATTATTACTCCCAATCCGTTGTTTTCTCTGGATTCAAGTATACAGTGGGTCGTTTTTTTGGGGGGGCCTACAAATCGTTCACCAAGGGAATGGCCACTGCAAATCGGGTTTGTCTGCCAGGCTGCGGAGCTTGTGACTCACGGAGTCAACGACTGGAGACATTGAATGAGATGGTGGCTAATCGGGCTCAGTGGCATGAATGTTGTCGTTGTTTGGTTGTGTGTAGTGAGTGCACTAGATGACGCGGGGCGGTGGAAGCCGTAAAGAAGGCTGTCTTGCTGATGACGCCTTACTTTCATTTGTAGCTCGGTTGTTTGTTTGCAATGTGTGGGTGCCTTGATTTTAAATCCTTCGGTATAGATATATTTATTTTTAATTGGTTAGGTTCCTTGCACTTTGTTTTCCTGTGAAGGATTTTCTTTATTCTTCATGGTTGTTAGAAATTTAAGCATCAGAGAGTATCACGTGTTGCTGTCTATGATGGTGGTGATTGTCAGCTTCCGATGTTTGAAAAACTTAAATGTGCAAATATTTGGATCGTTTCAAGTTTGCTCGCTAAATGTTACTATGCTATGTTTCACTTACCGTGACCATTCGGGAGTAGGCTAAAATGCAAACAGGGTTGTCAGTTCTGTAGTACATTTTAATAAATCCCGGTTGACTCATTTTTATTAATTCGCTGATTACCACCAGAAGTTACTGTGGCTTAAGCAGGCGCTGTTAGCAAATGTGTATGAAGTAAGTGTGAATTTAAATTTATCAGGAATGATGTATATGGATATAACAAGTCTAAACGGAAGAACTGGAGATGTGGACACAGTCTTAATTTACTGTTGTATGTTGCCATCGCTGACCAGCAGTTTGGGTGATCGTGACAAGCTACACTTACTCACTTAGCTAAACGGAATTTTTGTTGTCACCATATTTCCTAACCACGTCGCTGCCTGACCACCACGTGGCACTACCCGACTGTTCTTTGTCTTTGTAATACCCGGATACGATGATTACTCAACTGGTATGTAGGTTGTGACCCACCTGTTGTAGACTGTGCAACCAGACCAACCGATAAGTGATCGCATATATCGGACGTTCCAAAATGTGCACAGGTGAACAGTTGCTTTGTTTAAATGAACATCTCACTGGATACGGGCTAGTTGACGAAGACAACCATGACCAGTAGAGAATCCGGAAGCTGGCGTGTGTGCAGTTGAATTCATGGCTGGGGGTGTAGGCGTCAATTTTTTGTGTTATCGTCACTCTTCACAATCACAGTGCATTGCTGCATGTCTGGTAGTGGTGACAATTCCTCAAAAACTGTCACTCGGGTTGTGTATAGCCGTGTAATTTCTTCGGACATAGGTTCGACTAGCAAACTATCCATAGTGCCCACAGAACATGGTCGAAATTACGGTTAAGCCACAAGTCCGTTTGCATACTTTTGACTCAGATTTCCACAGGTTGCATCTTAATGTGAACCCTGATTGTATTTCTATTGGAGTCGGTCGAACTACGTTCGACTCCTATCATAACGAAAGTTGAGAGGCCAGATTATGATTTTGTTAGCAGTCATATCATCATTACAAATGAATTACAAATTACATTGATTACTCCACACTCCGTGATTTTCGTCAACAATGTTACCTGTTTACACAGTATTATTTTTCCTCTCACTCGTTTCATGGTGCAGGGCCTTAACAGTATCAAACTGAGATTCAATATGTGCGTATTTACATGCGTCCAGTGGAAAGCTCTGACAATAGGCTATCGTCATGCATGTGACCAGTTCCATTTTTTTAAATGTCTCATGATACTCACCCTCAAATCGACACTTCACGGGCGGATTCTTGTGTGCTACCTATTGTATGAAAGTCGGCATGTGCAACGCCATCTGCCGCATATGACTCCGCAACCGATCCACTCAGTCGATTTGTTAATGTGTACATACACCCGTACACATCACGCCATCAAGCAGTCCAGTGGCTATTTGAAGCCAGGTGACTGAATTTTGTCACCTCTGAGATCATGGTACATATGTCTCACTTAGAAGCTTTCTTCACTCTGGCACGACATTTAATCAATGTGGCTCAGTATGATCATAATGCAGTTAACGCAACCGAACATGACCAAGCAACACTCATTCATCGACAGTTTTAGGTAATAATCGCAATCACCGTTGCCTCATTTTTGCCTTCGTAACTTCCCTGTTGTCATTTCCAAACCTTCCTGGTTATCGTTTGGTCACACTTAGTCAAACAGAACTAGCGCACGTTGTGTTCATACTTACCCCGAGCATCAGTCACTGAACTATTTATTTGCTTTCTTGTCGATTTAATCACGAAAGTATGACACTTTGTACAAATATCAGTGATGAATTGGTGGTACAGACGGTTAACACAAGGCGACATGTCTGGCAAGATTGGTAGTTACGAACATGAGCTGTGTACCAATATCCGTTGACGTATTTGTTGTTTGTGTCGGATTGTTTGAACTATGGTCCGTCCTGTATTTTTTTTATACCGTGTGCAAGTATGTGTGTGGACGTGTTTTGCAATGCAACACTGTTCTCATGTCAATGTTCAGACACTCGCCGATCTAATATTTTCCTCATTGTAGTGTAACGGTGCTCGTCATGGTGGCGCCCTGTTGCTTATTCCTTGGTGAGCTTCCGTACTAAGGGATTTTTATATTTTGTGTTCACCTAACCCCATTTGAGAAGTTTACTAATTTATCTTAGAAACAGTTGTAGGGGTAGCTCCTCTCTAATTGTCAATCGATAATGGTTTTTACCAGCGTCTGTAAAAATTGCTCTTTGGAGCAATGTTTTCGGGGTTGAGGGAACGTTTAATATGCTGATGAATCTTGTCATAGTCCTGACTTATTTATCGTTCATTGTATCTCGAAGTCAACTCTAAACATGCTATCGTATTGCTGGATTCGGTTTTGGCAGAAATAAAAAGTCAGGAATTTGTTTTACCGGCCTAAACTGTTATAGTGTTGGACATGAATGTTTTGTCAATAGGATGCGTGATCAATGCTTTCTGAGTTTCACAACGACGCAAAGATTCACTGTTTGCATCCATGTAGCCAGCCAGTGGACAGATAATCCAAGAGATCGCAGACTTTTCCGTACCTACAAAGTGTGTTTTAACAGAAACAACATGGGGCATGCAAACGGGATTTAGAACAGGAAAGAAGTAAACACTGAAGCGTCTCTGAATATTTCTGCCCTGTTGGTTAGGTTGGTAGCAGTTTAAAGCCTTGTTAACCGCTGTTAGAATCTGACACTAACTTAAAGTAATACCGCAAAGAATATAATTTAAAGGTTGGACTTGGACTTGATGTCCAGGATCGTGATACGTACGCCGTCCCGCTGCCTGGGATTTTACTACTCGGTGGTTCATTATCGATCCACATATCTCTAACGGGAGGCGCCACTACTTTACTGAATAGAATAGCTGAGAAGTCACTACCTTCCGGGGCGAAATCAAAAGCAGAACTTATGGCACAAAGCAAATATCAGTTTACTGAGTTTCTATTGGTTATTTTATAGACAAGATGCATCAGTAAAATGAAGAATTACAATTGGTGCCGACGCCTTGGCTTTCCTATTGGTCGGCTCGGCTCCGCTTGTAGCTCGTTTGTTTTAACGCGTGACGCACTTAAACAACTTGTTTTACTCCGATGCTCGTTATAACAAAATCCGATGCTAAGGCAGCGTGCTATCCTGATTGGTCACCGCGCTGACATGCCAGTCTGCTCGCGTTGTCGACACTGATTGGCCGTAGCCTTCTGCGAATCGCCGGTTGACTTCGTATCGATGCGTTTGTCCAATCCAATCCCTTCACAAAAATGACTTCTCAAACCGAATTTGTGAAACGGCCGGGCTTCGATTGACTAAAGACGACTACCTAGAGATATGTCGTCCGGGTCTCAACATTGTGGTACGGTTGAGTATGTTGAGATTAGTAGGAACGAATTTGTCCTGTTATTCATGTTGTGGCAAGTATCCTGTGCTGAGTGTGTTCTGCAAATGAGCACAAAGCTATCACAAACTACAACCGAGCTTGTGTCACGCACAACTCAGAATTTCAAGTTGAACATCACCCACAATTGATCGCAGCTGTCGCATTCCCATAGACTTTCCAGTCGGCCCCTTTCGAAAAGAAGCACTAGACTCGAGTTTCGCTCTCATTAGAGCTCGTCAGTAGTGCATATCCTTGCCACTGCCGGGACTAGAACTCCGGCCATTCTTTTCATGAGGCAACCGTGTTTACCACTGCGCCATTGACCTCACATTAGGCACGACCGAATTATCATATGGAAAGTCTATGGGAATGCGACAGCTGCGATCAATTGTGGGTGATGTTCAACTTGAAATTAACCAAATCCCCTACTACTCATCACAAAAGATATCGTTTGAGGAAACCGTGTTCATTCCAATGTTAGTTCGGTCTGCACTTTGGTTGTTTTACTAATAAGTATTTTGGTGGATGTGTTTTAATTTAGGCAAAAACACCAGTTGTGAAAAATCCGGACGAAGTCTGGGCTCGAGTCAGCAACAGAAACAACGTGCCCAAACGCATCAAATTCTGTGCCAGCTGTGATGCAAGTCCACGTAGGGAGCTCAGACCCAAGTAACCGCCTGCTTCAATTTCTCATATGGAATTCACCAAGTGATCTACGGGATCGAATGCCTCGACGGGATTTCTCAAGCAATTCACGTTAGAATTCCATGTACACTATTGTTGAGCACTGAAACTGTATTACTAAAGGATAACACATCTGGTAAGTTATAGGAGACCAAACTGTGAAGTTTCCGAGCTTCGGCTTGATTCGAATACAGCTCAGGTTAGGGTTTACGGTGAACTGTCTGACAGTTTCAGCACCAGGAGCGGCGTACGTCAAGGCTGTCCCCTTTCACCATTTTTGTTCAATTTCGTCATAGACGAAATAATGGAGGACTGTCTGCGGCACTCAAAGATGCCGGCGTGGACCTCCTACCTGGTGAAAGACTGACTGATCTTGATTATGCTGACGATAAGGTATTGTTGTTTGACAACTTTCAAGCGGCACAAACAACGCTGGACGCTATTTCGCGTTCTGCTAAATACTTCGGAATGCACTTTGCAGCCTCAAAGTGCTTCTGCAAGATTGTTGTGATTACGTAGATTTAATGTTAGATAATGAAGTCATGGAGGTTGTTGACCGGTTTGTATACCTGGGAAGCTGCATCAGCGGCGGTGGCGGAGGTGTAGGGAATGAAATAGAAGCGCGTATTTCTAAGGCTAGGGCGGTGTTCGCTAATCTAAGACATCTATGGCGACAGAGAGAGAAGTACTTCTCTGAAGCTTGAGGATCGCGTATGTCAGACAGCAGCAAAAACGTGGCGGCTCCTGATTAAGGACGTGAACCATCTTCAGGTATTTGACCACCGATGTCTGCGTTCGATCGCTCGTATCGGGTGGCACCAGCGAGTAAGCAACGAGGAGGTTAGGAAGCGGGTGTTTGGCACTGATTGTCAAACGAGTTCTTTTGTTCAGTCGCTACATTTGCACAGACTTAGATGGTTAGGTCATGTACTAAGGATGCCAGCTAGTCGTTTGCCACACCGAGCACTGTTTGCGGACGCTGCGGCCGACTGGCGCAAGGTGCGAGGTGGACAGATGATGACCTGGCGTAGACAAATGAGATTATTCTATCCTGGGGTTGCGTACACGGCCATGGAAGGTTCAATGTTTTGACTAGCCGTTTTTGAGCGCACAGTGGTGGTGAGTGTAGTCGAATTGCGATGGCCTCTGCAATTGACAGTATACGACCTTTGACCTGTTTCGATTGTATCCCACGTATTTGATAGATTGGCTTGAATGAATCTGTCCGATTAATCAGGTGGTTTGACTCGACCAAATACGTATCTATCGCAGACGAACAGGGCCTTATCAATCCTCGCGTCAACCACATCGGATGGTGCTCCCGAATGCGTTCGGATAATCGTCGTGTTGTGCGGACTATGTAGCTTGTTCCACGGAAACAAACGAAACGGTAAGCACAAAAACAGGCGGCATGAACAGGCAATATATCTTTCAACTGGGAGCTCAATACTGGT
>LOND01002160.1:51487-66093 GCA_014220965.1 Paragonimus kellicotti | reverse complement strand
ACCAAAAATGCGTAACCGATAATTCAACTGCCATGAACAGCCATCAGTCGGCTACAGGACACAACTTGAACAAGTTCGTATTGCGTAGAGATTGACGGTGATGATGTCTACATGTACCGCAAACAGAGCCCGTTACTAGAAGTCCGAGTAAGACCAGTAGCAGAAACTGAAACGCATGATACTGACTGCACAGACAGGGAGAAATCAAAGCATTTTGATGGCTAAACATGCGAAAGTGACCATGGTCGGCCTACATGTCATGAGTCGCTGAACAGTTTTTAATGCAACACAACAATGTCAGTGTTATTAATCGACGGCTACTTCATTGCAAGTTAAAAATCGCCTGTTTACTTATATTCGCAGTCTTTATATCTGTACCAATTCAACGAGCACAAACCGCCGATGTAAACTAACCTCCGACGTTGCGTACAACCTGTCCGTGTCGTACATGATAATTAACAAACCACTTAAGTCATACGCAATAAACCTCGGTAAAAGACACTTGCATACAAGTGGCTTTTACCCGCTCTAAAATGAGCACTTGACCAGAGGGCTGAATAAGCACACAGACCAATCCTGTAGACAACACAGTGGCGTAAATATGGAGCGGCTTCTACGCTTATCCAATCAGCCTTAACACTGTCGCTCCAGCGGGAGGGGATAGGCACTACCGATAACAGCTCAGATTACAAAAGCAACCCACCACAAACTAAACCAAAAAGAACAAACACGAGTACTCACAAACATGTGTGTGTGTGTGTATATCAACCACACGCGACAGGGAGGCACACATGAAAGGGGAGGGAGGGCGACGGCATATACACATAAGCATGTGCACATAAAATGAGGGGACAAAAACAACAAGTAAGTCATATCATCAACCGGTTATGAAATTCCTGAGAATGGGATCATATTAGGCAGAGTAGGGATGAGAGAAGAGTGATGGCAGACGTTAGAGAACAGTAATTATGAAAGTGGGTAGCGTAAAATATTAAGCAGTAGCACCTGAGACGACAGCGTTCGGACAAACGGCAGAAAGGAGCCGTGACCGCAGGAAACGTACACACTCACAATACAAAGCACAAAAAATAAATATGTACAATAGGAAACATCGGTAGAAAAACAAAAACAAAGAAGGGCAAACAAACCAAATAAATAACAGTCTTCAGCCACATTCAGTCAGCAAAAAACAGACATTGCAGACCAGGTCGAATCGGGTCACAAAGATTTTTCTAATCAGTAGCAAATCCATGTGCCTCGAGAGCAGGTTGGCCGGCGTTTCAATTCAGAGGTAGAATTGCTCAGGGCAAAATACCAGACATGATGATAACACCTGGCGGCAGGTATTCCGGATGGACGGCACCAACAGTGAGCCAAGAGGAAGTGGATTACAGGTGGACATAGACACTGCAGAGCAGACATAATGTACACTCCTCCTTCCATCCACAAACACGTCCATCCAACATGACAGACGGGAATGATTTGCATAGGCAGTAATGTCATCAACGTTACTGTGAATTTCACCATAGGAACCTCCTTATAAGCTGATGAAATGATTAAATGCAAGTAAGAAGTGATCTGTAGCCTGAAACTTGTTGACAGACATGTATTGCTGTCTACGCTGATGATGATGATGACGGACATAACAAAGGCCCAAAGTCTTGACTAATCTGTCGTCACGGCTTGATCATGACTGTGTACAGTGTTTCTTATTCTTAATAACTAACTATACTTTACTTTTGGACAGAAAAAATGTTGTATCACTTTCCGCATGTTGTGCAAATTGAGTAGTGACCGTGTAACTCAATGAAAAAATTGTGCACACCGGTCTGCTCTGCTCTCTGTTTGCACAGTTTGACGATAGTACACGGAAATTTCATCCAATTTTTTTTAGCCCCGTCGCACAACGAACACCGATCGCACTTCGGCAGTCCAAGGTCACAACACCATAACTTCTCAAACACTGAACACCTGTGAGCCCAATTGTTTGATTACCTTAATTTGCCCGAACTCCGTAACTTTCCCCTTCCATTCCTTCGTTCCGTCACCACTGATAGTCTAAGTAAAAAGGCCTGCTATTACTTAGGCCATTCAGAAAATTCGTACCTGACCACTACATCTGTACGAGTCACCTCTCATCACTTAAAATACTCAGTAGTTGACTTCGAAGGCTGGACGAGATAGCAACCAAATTAAACTGTTTAAGATCAGAAGTTAATCCTCGAAGATCAGATGTCCTTCAACAGAGCATATTTCGGCAATCAACTCAGAGTACGAACTGTTTAGATAACCAGGTGGAACGCGGATTACCGAAATACAGGATTGTCAGAACTAGAGTGCAAACAATACGTTTAAGGAAGAGGACGGAACACTATCAAATTCTCTTGAAACCGGTAGCTCAAGAAAGGCGTCCAACATAAAGGACAGACGACTGGTGAGAGCCAAAAATACCCGACGTCTGCATTCTGTGTCAATTCCAAGCTACCACGCCAACATACTCACGGCGACGGAATGATAACCGCGAGACACAAACAGTAACACGTCAAGCTTGACAGGTTAGTTTTAAAAGGACCGCTGGAATACAGAACAGTCCGAGGCCGACGGATTCACCAGAACCGCTCACGCTCTAAAATGAGCACTTGACCAGAGGGCTGAATAAGCACACAGACCAATCCTGTAGACAACACAGTGGCGTAAATATGGAGCGGCTTCTACGCTTATCCAATCAGCCTTAACACTGTCGCTCCAGCGGGAGGGGATAGGCACTACCGATAACAGCTCAGATTACAAAAGCAACCCACCACAAACTAAACCAAAAAGAACAAACACGAGTACTCACAAACATGTGTGTGTGTGTGTATATCAACCACACGCGACAGGGAGGCACACATGAAAGGGGAGGGAGGGCGACGGCATATACACATAAGCATGTGCACATAAAATGAGGGGACAAAAACAACAAGTAAGTCATATCATCAACCGGTTATGAAATTCCTGAGAATGGGATCATATTAGGCAGAGTAGGGATGAGAGAAGAGTGATGGCAGACGTGAGAACAGTAATTATGAAAGTGGGTAGTAAATATTAGCAGTAGACCTGAGTACGACAGCGTATGAAAACGCGCAGAAAGGAGCCGTGACCGGGAAACGTACACACTCACATACAAAGCACAAAAAAATAGTTAAATAGGAAACATCGGTAGAAAACAAAACAAGCAAGCAAACAAACAAATAAAAACAGTCTTCGAGCCATTCGTCAGCAAAAACAGATGCAGACCAGGTGGAATGGGTCACAAAATCATGTTTCTATCATTAGGCATCCATTGGCCTCGAGAGCAGGTTGGCCGGGTCATTCAGAGGTAGATGCTCAGGCAAATCCAGACATGATGGATAACCTGGGGCAGGTATTCGGATGGACGGCACCAACAGTGATGCCAGAGTGGAATATACAGGTGGACATAGATGTGATTATCGATAGGGAATGAACCCGATGCGTCGTGTAGGTGAAGAGGCGCTTAGTTTCGAGAGAATATAGAAAAAAAGGAAATAAGAGAAACCGGGGAGGAGTTTTAAAAGTTGTCGGGCGCTTAATGTGATCCGGGTGTAAGCTCATGATCGGCGAGAAAAAAGGGATAGGCGCTCACTATATCTACTAGTTTCTAGCTACCAAAACAATCAAAGTTAGCGAGAATGGCAGTAAAAATCCCTGGGATAGATTAGATTTTTTTTAAATCACGGAAACCAAAATAGGACGAAGGTCAGTATGAGAATAACAGATAAAATCAAATCAAAACGAACATAGTCAAGGGTCCACGAACTCACAAAACGTAAGCAAGTGCAGAACGAAAAATCGGACATAGGCGCAAAAAGGAATTAGCCCGATTTGACAAAAGAAGTCCAGCACAGTAGCAAAAACATTGAGAATACCGAGAAGGAAACTGTAAAGTCAGGACCACGAATAACAGGAGAGGGTGGCGCGATGCTCTATGGATCAGCAAGCGAGTACGAGTGACCTGAAGCAAAGATAACACATACGGGTTGCAAGAACTAGTCTGCTCAGTAAGTTGTGTAACCGGTCCTGGTAGGAAAGGAAGGTGAGCAACGATGATGATAGCCGCTGTCGTGCTGGAGGCGCTGTGACAGTCGGCAGACCCCTGAAGAATAGGGAAGCGCTGAAGGGCCAAGCAAAAGCACACAACCAGACGTATCGGTAAATGCTTGTCGATTTCCCAGCTGGTGAGACAGAGTACTGATATTAAAGATGAAGTGGCAAGGGGCACCGATTAGCAGAGAAGAAAATAAGCACAACGTGGACAGAAGTTTGAAACGCAGTATCAAAAGCAAAAGCGGAACCAAAATGGAGAACTAGATAGGACGAAATACTCACGAATGGCGCAGTTACAAAAAAAATAAGGATCTTTTACTGGGTTTTCTATTCCTGCAGAGAAGGAGGAGGATGTGTAGTCGTCTAGTGACTGACTGTGATCAATTAAGCTCCGTCGAATTGAGACGCAAATTAGGATCCCTGCAATGGAGGAGAAGAATAGGAAAGTGGGCAACGGTGCACCTGACTGGGTTGCCGCCGCAAGAAAGACAGCGGATCACAGAGACGGAGATAAGAAAACAAGGAGACGAGACAACACGAACGGGAAACTAGTGTGTCAATGACAAAAAAGTAAAATTTGTAAATGTTAAACAAGTTAATTGAATCAAAGGTGGGGGCAAGAGGTTGACCAAAAATCCCTGAGTTACAAAGAGCGCGGCTCTATGAATCACGTTTCATGCCGTTACTTAGAGTCAGATGATCTGGTGGAGCTTACAATACGATCAGCCAATTCGAGACTGAGTTCCAGTTCTAACTTGTCTTGATCGTCTTCGTCCTCATCTTCCTCCTCTTCACCTTCGTAGGTGAAATTACTTCCGCCACCAGCACCGCTGGTATAACGCGATCCCGGTCCCGGGCACAAATTCTTCGATCGATTTTGACCGTAGACGTTAGACACACTAGACACTTCAGTCATGTCGTACATGACAGAAGAGACACCACCACCAGTCGTGCATACGGTCCTTCTGGATCCTGCATCTTGGGCTGATCCAGTTGTCCCTGTAACATCGAGTGCCTCTCGTTCCTCGTCCTCATCGACATCGTCCAAATGTTCATGCTTGAGTTGTTGATAAGGTGGAGTATCCAGCGCGCAATCCATACCACCGACATTGAACATGGAAGACAGACCTTGACGCATAGAGGAGTAGTATGGTTGAAGGTTCGGTGGCGTGATCTGACCAGGAGAGCGACCATTACTTAGTGCTGCAATCGCCTGCCTCGACGTGATGCCAGAAGCCAAGGCATCTGTTTGCAATGGAGCACTGTGGTGATGAATTTGCAACGAAGATGTCTGATCGCTGAAAGGATGGCGCCACGACCTGGTGGATGAGCTAGTCGAACTGCAAGTGGACGGAGACAATGAAGCTGTACCGATACCATTGGATGCGGTCGAGAGAAATGGCAATAAACGATTTGCATTATGAAATGCTGCACACGTGGGAGAAGTGGCTGAAGAAACCACTGCATCGTAGTTAGCCTTCATCGCGTCCAACCGAAGTGCCATCGATGTATTTGTGGCGGCGGCAGCCGCTGCTGCTGCTGCAAACGGTGAGACAGCACCATTGAAGCTGGGATAGAGGCTACTTACGTTTGGGTTGCTCACACCCACTGGTATTTGGAAGTGAGTTGCACAGTTTTGCCAATGGGAACCGAAGGTGGTCTCCATTGTCTGGCTATTGTTATTGCTGACGTTGCTGGCATTACCACCGGTGCTATGCAAATGTAGCGGTTGCAAATGATGATGGTGATGTTGCTGTCGTTGCTGCTGCACTGCGTTGTGGTCCGGACTCATTGGTCTGGCAGTGTGTAAAGATCGCACAGGTCGCATGTCCACTGGGTGTGGTTGAGGTGCCGAGGGCGGTAGGAACGCCGAAAGCGACTGATCTAACAATGGGACCCCACGATTGGCAGGCAAATTGCCAACCCCTGGATGTTGGTGGTGGTGTTGTGGTTCTGATGAAACGGAGGTGGCGAGAAATGCGTTCGGTAAGTAAGGCTGTGACGATAACTGATTGGAGGTCGAATTGCGGACATCAAGCGTGGTTGAATGGTCCGAACGGAGTAGATGTTCAATTAAGCTACTGGCGCGACTAGAATTTTAGAAAATGGAAAGTACGAAAAAATGATTAAAAAAGCTGCGCGATCATGTCATACAGAAGAAAAAATGTATCATCTACCAACACGCCTAGCAAGTTAGATTACACAGAAACAACCTGTATCAATTTGCAGACAGGCGGATTCTTATCTGGCTACCGTCCGCTGTATTCCGAAATGGATGGTCATTGCTGACCTTCGTGTTTAAGATACGCATGTACAAAAACCGATATTTATGCTATATTAGCACAGCGCTCGGTCTAGTATAGAATTTACGTCTCTGTTTAGATAAAAAGTCTGTAAAACAAACCGGCCACGTGATAATCAAGCAGGGGTAACATCAACGACAAGTTGTGACCGTATGACAGCATCGACAATATGATAATGATCTCGATTGCTTTGTAAGCAAGACGTTTATCGGAAGTGAAATAACGAACTAGAAATTAAACTGCGAAAAGTTAGTTCCTCTATAGTGTGGTTTAACGTCCTGAGGAAGAGCTACAAAACTGTGTTAGAATTTGGTGCCTTATTGTCTCCATTTCTAACATAAAAGACATAGATCACTCAGTAATAAAACGGAGTGATCCAACGAACTCCTTCTCCGAGTTTTCAATCCGTCCATGAGTGTATTTCTACAACTATCTTTAGATGAATCCGGACAAAAGGTTGTTTAAAGTATTGTGGTCAGGTCTGACGTTCTGCCCATGACTTAAAGCTCGATATAGAAAAGACAATTGGGGAATCTACGGAGGTTCAGCTATCTAAGTGTAATTCTTTTTTCACAATAGTCTACACAACAATTAAACGGTAGACCAATCACAAAATAACTATCAACGGAACAGCACACACGCGTTACCAGTGGAAATCCTGAAAAAACGGTTTTCACATTTTAAAACGAAAAAGATTCCGGTGCCGTTCTGCTTCACAAGACGGATCTTATAAGCAAGATGAAGAATAGATATTTTAAACTTTCATCTTTTTAATTACAATGTACTTGCTGCAAGCCGACATACAACGGCATAATGGGACTGAATGCTGTCAGACAGAAACAAAGCCGTCGCCTTGCAAATGGATTTGAACCCGAGAGTGTGCGATTGATAACCAAGTATCATCACCACTGAACCATCAAGAGCAGTGGTGAACCAATAATCAGAAGATCAAAAATCGTAAGGTCAAAGCATTTAGGGTGAAAAAACTCGATGTGCTGAAGTATGTGTACCCGAGCAAACTCACTCCTGAGATTCAGGAAACTGGAGAAGCATTTCGACCGGACTCAGACAGGCGAAGCTTGCTGTTTTGTTCCTTAACCAAATTAATGACAAATGTGATGAACCCTGTCAGGTGAGAGATGTCAAAGTACTTCCTACATCGTCCTTTTTATTTCGTGATTGCACGTGGTTAAATTTGTCAACTTAGGACAAAGCATGTTTTCTTTTGAGGTATCAAATCTATTTGCTAACGTCTTATTGGAAGAAACTATAAAACGCATTTGCAAGTGAATCAAACAGACGAAATTGAAAACTGACAGCTTATATCTTTCACAGATGAATGCAGCAAAGATATACGGATAACAGCTTAGGCATCTAAACATGAGAAAATCCGACCCAACAATATCTCTCTCTCAGCTGTTTGCCTTGGGTTCAGATGTTTTTCTTTTATTGTGTCAAGTTGGTAGTTATGAGAATAGCTAGTTGCTAATTATTGCACTTTGCTTCATTGATGCATGAATCGCCTTTTTTGGAGCCTGGCTCATTACCGCTGTTTGAACCTTATGACAGTTTGCAAAAACTGTTTGGTATGAATATCACGTTGTGTAGTTATCCATTCATCTTTAGATTGCTCGGCCCCATATCGTAATTCATCTCGGGGAAACGATCTGTCGATCGGAACTATTAGGGTTGTCTATTTATCAACTTTGGTAATTTGTTCAACAGTGATCCGAATCTTGTTTTGGTTAACTGGGATCGTTTGCTTATCGCTACGGTTTGCTCAACGTCCTCCAGAAGGATTGTACAGGCGTAGCCATTCACAATGCATGTCCGATCGACAGTTCAGTTAACTTCAGTTTGGTTCGCTACAACATACAATCCATAATGAAAACCGAATTCAGCGGCCGATCTGGATTTCTGAATGTAGCAGTAAGCCGTCATACTAGCGGTTAAATTCAATGCTCGATACATAAGAGGGAAATTTAGAACGATTCACAGTTTATGTCAGTTATACGGAACATAAATCATACCAACTGGTTTACTGCCGGAGAATACACACGGAAGAGAGTAGATCCGATGAAAATCGAGATTCATATGTGTAATATACCTTACTGAAAATGGTTACCAAGAAAGGTTAAACATAATGCGGTGATGAAAAGTAAAAAGTATTTCCAACATTGCTTCACCCTTCAAATAGCGATAGGCTAACTAAAACAAGTAGTAGAGAGCTAACAACGGATGCTAACCAAATACCTGCTTGCTATAAAATTGCACCTGCAAGTCGACTTCACTTCAGGATTATGTTTGTATCAAAATGATAAGGTGCTTGTTTGGGGTTTCGTCCAGTCTCTGGTCATTCACGTGCACCAGCTAAGCCAATTAAGTTGGACGTTTATCTGGACGAGTTCGTAAGCACCATACAGACTGGCCCAATAGTGGAATAATCAAGTCAACCAACGGTAGCACATTGACACACCTGACAGACCCCAATCATTATATGTGACGAACCGAGGTGTCGAATTAGGGCCATGACTGACATCATCATCAGTCCCAGCTTTGACGAGAGCGAAACTCGAGTCTAGTGCTTTTTTCGAAAGGGGCCGACTGGAAAAGTCTATGGGAATGCGACAGCTGCGATCAATTGTGGGTGATGTTCAATCTATATGAAATTTGACTAAATTCAATCAACCTTATGAAGCCGGTCGAAACCAGTGATTATTCTGTGCAGAACCGAACATCGTGGTAACAATTATGGATTGGGACGGCTGGGACAGCAGACACTGAAATAGGGTGAATCGCGAAAACGGTGACAAAATGACATACTCAAAGGGACTGAAGTACGTAAGAAGTAGATATGCAGTTTAACCGTTACAGCGAGTGGACGGGAGAAGATCATTTCAGTAATCACGAAGACTAACGGAAAACGGTGTACAGCATGTTCTTGAGAAAACTAAATAAAGGTTAGCCCTGTTAATGTAAGTGAAAACATGCAAACTGCTCGACGTTTCCTATCCAATGACGACGAGGTAGAATGAGCCACGCAGAGAGCCGATGCATCCATATTTGATCGTAAATGATTATCAATAAACCGGTGTGGATGATTATATTTGATTTGGTTTGTCGTATCGTCAAGCATCAACTTTTTTCAAAAGTCTCTCCATGCGAATGTTGCCAAGAGAATAATTTGAGAGACACCTACTCGTGGTCAGAGTGAAGGCGATTAGGAACAAGATCTTCCGGTCACTCAAAGAAAATCTAGCATTTCACACTATTAATATCCTAAAAATCCGATCTCGTGAATAGCCTATCATCTTGAGATATCCATTCGTAAATACTATATTTATGATCACCAGTGCCTGTGTTCCCATATATGTGGGACCATGATTACTTACTCTATATGCTATCGAGCGAGATAGGAGATTAGTGTATGTCTGATGGATTTGAAAACTCTGTAATACTTTCAGCATATATGTCTCATATAAGGAGTCTATCCACCGGGCTCTCGGACTGCCATGGTTTCCTGACGGTCTGTCGTTATGCATGCGCGGTCGGAAGGGAACCGAAACGTTGCCGAAGAGAACTGATAAGCGCTACCCCAACAATAGTTAGTCTGATGATCAATAACGGCTTGCTCACCAAAACGTATTTTCCATGATTAACATAGGAATTTTTAAGCACAAGAAAAGATATCAGCATCATAGATGCAGCGTTGTCCGATCATCGTCTTCATTCCGGCCTTTTTATATGTATATTCACATCGTGGGTTCCCGTTCAAATCTATATATGCACGTACTCGTACATGCGGTTCAACCGTTATCCCTTTGTTCAGCAAGATTCCTTATTGATCTCGACATTTTGCGAACGAACTGACCGTAAAGTTCAAATAACAATTTTGTTAAATATTGTCTATTGATGATGTGGTTGTCTAAATGCTGAATATTTATTTCCCAAGGTGCACGAAGCAATTTCTTCGTTTGACTGTCTGACTGACAGTCTAGTCGAGAGAATGTACCACGTTATACAGAACTAGGCAGCGGTGTGATCGGGTCCAATCAGTCAGGACCCAATAAGATTAATGAATAGCTTTGAAATGTGCAGCAGTAACCACGAAAGCAATTTGGAAATGAATAGGAAACGATGAGACATTCTTGAAATGGGTGATCCCGGAGGGACAGTCGTATGCAGACTAGATCAAGGTTTCTACAACCTTGACAGTTAAGGATAAAGACAACGCTCAACGTTGCAACACCGTTACAGAGTGTAAACGCGAGCACCAAAAATTAAAACAAACAACCCTATAGGGATACGCCCAACCGTACAGACAACTGCGACCGGTTGGCCAGTAGTTCGGACGAATGCATAATAAATCATGTGTTCTCCAGACGTATGCCCGGTCCAATGGGTCAGACACGCGTGAACCAGCTGTAAACAGATAGATAAACTTGTTTACCACAGTTCAACAGAGATCCGCGCGAAGAAACATTAGCAGATGGCGGTTGGACAGAAGAGAAACATGACGTTGAACAAGTAGTTGACGAAAAATGGCGACGGACCAGTGGGTAACTCCACTTACCCTGCACTACTAAAAAACGATTGCTTAGCCCTCAAATTTGTTATAAAAGAATAGCATAATGTGCGGAAGGATGAAGAATTTCGCCGAATTTGTGGGACAAAGTGCAAGGATAGTTGTGTCACTCCCAGAAGAAAGAAACGTCGGTCAATAGGCTGGACAACCAATGATAACATGCAAAACTGAGAAACGGCATTATTAAGAGTAACAAGTTCAACGTTGTATCGTTGTAACATACGGTGTGATAACGTTGTGTTAGACCAAAGAGAGCAGTATCTACAACCAATCAAACGGTGAAGCACTGAAAACACTGAGACCCGCTGTCCAGAATTGGTCAGTTTGACAAAACTCAGAGCAGAGGCAAATGCCCCGTGATGTAGCAGTCAAAACTTCAGAAAAACTGACGGTTAAACACGAGGGTCACTGAGAACGTATTTGACCTCGGTCAGCAGCATTTTTGAAGTACTGACTAACTATACCGGCCGTACAAACAACCGAAAATCTAACAACAGAGAAAACCAGTACGCCCATTTTATCAGATCAGTCAAGCTAAAAAATCATCGACGAAATCCACAAACAAAAAAGGGATGACAACACAAACAGCAATGTCGAACTGGCAAATGTCCATCGGAAAACAGGATTGAGTGATTGCATCAAAACAAACGTAGTTTTCGTCACTTATTCAAAGTTCCACGCACGATGGAAAAAATGTTGAAACCTTTAACCAACACGCAGACTTGGGTCGTACTTGGTGGGAAAGTATTTGGCACGCCTATCGTCAAAACAAACTGGCCAGTCACAGAACAAAATCAACGATCAGCGGGTACAGTCAGAGTAGACCGACATCGTCTAATCAACGGGGTCAGTCGGACACGGAGACCACCGAGAATTGAACGCGCATTCGTGACCACCTTCGTCCAATACAAAGTGAACCATCTAGTCCGAAATCCAGCTCTTCACTTCGCAAAAAAAACCAACCAATTCAACAGGCAGACGAACAAGACCGAATAGCGTCTAGACACAGGACGTCCTAATCTCTGCGCAAGAGGTGAGTCACGAGACGATGGTGATGGTGTGATAACAGCGCAACAAACGAGCGGCTTGATGCAGTCTGGTTTGAGGGTTAGTCATCCGGTCGAAAAGAAAATCCGTACCGCTTTAATCGATCAATCACGATGGAACAGCCTAAGCCATTGCAGTTGTACACAAAGACCTGCTCAACTACAATTCCTCAAGCTAATACTAGGACTAATGCCAACAGTCGCGGAAATTAGGAAAAAGGTTTATTACCGCATAGATTTATGCACACGTCCCACTGTCCAAATACAAACGATTCGCTCGCACAGTTGAGTTGCGATGTTTCAAAAGGTAAGCTTTTTTTTGACTCGGTCGGTTTCGGTGACCAATGGTTGAAAAGGTACAAGGTCAGGCCATTGTAATCCGAGAGCGTCGGCAAAATCTAACACTGGTATGTTGTATCCTTTTCCCTCAAAAAAAGCACATGACATCCAATTCGACAGCAAAATGGGTTGCCTAAGTGGTTGTTCCAACTACCTCTGCTGACGGCATCGCAACTTGACAGTATCTCAAAAGTGCACAGTGTATAGCCAGTGCAGAATGCACGTCGAGCACCCTAGCTTGCTAAATTTAGTCCGAAACGAACTCAAGACTATACGCTGGCCACGCGACGTCGATTTTATGATTTGTCTAGCAATGTTATACATGTCGGAACCCTGAATCAGAAGCGCCAAACAATTCTTTGTTGGCACAACCAATGATCTATTTTGATTACTGTGGCAACAGAAACAGTGTACTCTGTAGATTACATGTGAAACACATGTAGAGACAAAAGATCCCGATGCACCCGGATTTTCATTCACAAGCAAACTATCAACAGATTAGAAACATACTCAATAGAAGAGTGTATCAACCTTCCAAACCTAAGATACCCTGCGTCAATAATGGTGAAACCAAAAGAATATCGCACTGACAAGGATTTGAGTGTGCCAACGTAAACAAGACGTGCCAAAACAAGTCAATTCAATGGTGTTTTTCTATAATGTGTCTGGTAGGTTAACCACTCAGAATGTGTCGACCTTACCTATCTTCGCAAGACCAACCTGACGGTAACCAGCCTGCATGAAAGTTGTTGAACAGGCACAGAAGCAAGTATTCAGACGATTTAAATTCACCTTCTCACATTGTAATAGCAAAGTAGAGTGTCCTTATGTCACGGTTCAGTGAAACGATGAAGTCAAGGTGTCACAAAGGGTTTTCTGGTATTCCACCTTATCAAATGAGTGATTTAGAGAAAGCAGAGCGCCCCGAGTCCCAAAGTTACGCACAGGATCATAGTAACAAGCTCACTGACCAATATAAATCAGCAAGTGTCAATGGACCAGAGAACATAGTACGGGTGATGGAGAGAATGGATATGACATTTTGCCAAACAGTCAGCTCCTCAGCCGTGAGTACAGACCGTTCACAGACTTGACTCAATTAGTGTTCTGTCAGTGTGAGACCTCACATAATGTTGGGATCCCAATTTAATATACCGTCGTCGTTGTGATCTGCTTGGTTTGAATCGCTTCGTAGATACAGTAAGGTAATGTCGGAGAACTCTGTTCAGACATCTTAAACTGATATCCAGTCAAGGAAAAGTGATATGGGAATATGCGAGGCGTTACAAAACATAAATTGGAAAAGATATAGACCATCCATCCAACCACTTGCAAAATAGACGAACCCCAAATAACTAACAAAAATGGGAGCGCATCGCTGTTGGGGGAATGACCTTGAGCGAGAGCTAAAATAGGACAGGGGAACAATTGCAACCGACAACGCGAAATGAACAGTACTTTCGTAATCGTTTGATCGGCTTTTTATACTTACAATGCTTGTTTTGAACATGTCATTTATTGTGTAAACATTGTTAACAATGACAGGAATAGAAAAGCACACACGAAGATGCGAAATAATCACGACCGCTCTGAACAACAAAACATTAAGACAAAATCCACAAGCATAAACGAAACCTATGATTTCCATTCCTTCCTAAAAGTGAAACACGTCACCCACGAACGTCTTAAAAATCTATCATCAATTTCTAGTCATCGGTGTGCGAGAACATTTCCCAGCTTCTTATTTTGACAATTTTGTTCATGTATGTACAAGTTTCAGATGATTGTGCCATATCCTTCATCACTATGCGGTTCAAGACAATTCAAAGATATCGCCAAATAAAGATCACGATTTGAAGAGACGTGATATATGTAGTACAGCATAGTCTGGTTGGAAGATAACGCTTCTATCGGGTAATGGACAAGCAAAATACGTTTTAAATGTGGCAACATGAGGAACTGATGTCTACTCCCCATTATCCATAACGAACTGTGTATTTTCATTAGAGAAGAATCAACATCAAATCATCCAGCAGCTATCGTCGCACATTGTATAGTGAAGCATTTCCTACGTCGTCCAGTAAAATGCACCGCCACCATAAGTATCCGAATTAGGCTTTTTAGTGTTGAGGACGACACTGTTCTGACTGTCCCACTACAGGTAAGATAATGTTTTCCATTTTTAATCGATACTTTATTTGACCCAATCAATAAGGGGATTTGCGATGA
>LOND01002160.1:29712-45229 GCA_014220965.1 Paragonimus kellicotti | reverse complement strand
TACCTGTTAACTCCAATCAATCAAGACTTCTCATATGGTTGAAATTAAAGATCATTACATTTGCCGTATTCTTTATTACTACTGCGGTAAACGGCAGCTCGAGATTATCAAATCAAGTTCTTGAGAGTGAAGTTTTTAAATGAGTCCGTGGACGACGATATCATTGAACAGAAAATGCTGCCAAGAAAAATGATATTCCCACATACGAGATGTTGAACAGTTTCCGAAACAAGAGCGGCCTTGTTGAAGACTTTATATAACGACAACGTTTGACTACCACATATTGTCCGTTTTTTACAATTTGACAAAATAGTCTAGTTACGTCGAGATATGTGCTAGTGAACCGCCGAAATAGACATGATTGCCAGAATCAATATAGGCCAAAAACAGTAAATGAGTTATCACTGCATGTCATTTCACTGCAGAGCAGACATAATGTACACTCCTCCTTCCATCCACAAACACGTCCATCCAACATGACAGACGGGAAGATTTGCATAGGCAGTAATGTCATCAACGTTACTGTGAATTTCACCATAGGAACCTCCTTATAAGCTGATGAAATGATTAAATGCAAGTAAGAAGTGATCTGTAGCCTGAAATTTGTTGACGGACATGTATTGCTGTCTACGATGATGATGACGGTCATAACAAAGGCCCAAAGTCTTGACTAATCTGTCGTCACGGCTTGATCATGACTGTGTACAGTGTTTCTTATTCTTAATAACTAACTATACTTTACTTTTGGACAGAAAAAATGTTGTATCACTTTCCGCATGTTGTTCAAATTGAGTAGTGACCGTGTAACTCAATGAAAAGATTGTGCACGCCGGTCTGCTCTGCTCTCTGTTTGCACAGTTTGACGATAGTACACGGAAATTTCATCCAATTTTTTTTAGCCCCGTCGCACAACGAACACCGATCGCACTTCGGCAGTCCAAGGTCACAACACCATAACTTCTCAAACACTGAAACCTGTGAGCCCAATTGTTTGATTACCTTAATTTGCCCGAACTCCGTAACTTTCCCCTTCCATTCCTTCGTTCCGTCACCACTGATAGTCTAAGTAAAAAGGCCTGCTATTACTTAGGCCATTCAGAAAATTCGTACCTGACCACTACATCTGTACGAGTCACCTCTCATCACTTAAAATACTCAGTAGTTGACTTCGAAGGCTGGACGAGATAGCAACCAAATTAAACTGTTTAAGATCAGAAGTTAATCCTCGAAGATCAGATGTCCTTCAACAGAGCATATTTGTTTCGGAGCTCTAAATATCGTAACTCATCTGGCGGGGTCCTGAGTATCCATACCTGTACCATTTAGATATATCTACTTCAGGTGGGGGGGAGAGGGCGCCGCGGTAAATTACCGAAAATATCTCAAGTGGTGATTGCTCTAACATGATACACCTACGACGGTACGTAGTGGTTGCACAATACGTCTTAGGAGAGACGGAACACTATACAAATTTACTACATTTTGACAATAGTCCGGATGATAGAATAGTCCAATGAAAGCTATGGCTTGTCCCCACCCAACATAGAAGACAGGATAACTCGGGACTGCCCAACGGTTCCGCCAGAGGGCCAAAAGCATACCCGACGAGTCTGGAATCCTGGTCTATGGAAGACCATCATCCCGTTCAAGCGCCTGTTCCAAAATGGCTAGCCTGTATCCACCAGATTGTTGGCTCTTCTTTTCCCCTCCTGAGGCTCTATTCTTTTTGTCTTCTCTCTACGTTTTTGTACTTAGTTGTATAAAGCCACTTCGTGGACCATTGCCAAGACTAACGGGAAACTGTGAAATAGTACCCACAGATGAACAGCGTAACCTTTGTAATCACATGATTACTAGATTCTCCTTAATGGGAACTGTTGGTTGCTAGTGGTATTCAACCCAGAATTAACGTTGTCAAAAATTGCATACAGTTCACGGTTCTTCAGCCTGCTCACAGCAGCGGAAGCGGCCGTATACCGCTGGATAGCTTCAGCTCCATATGTTACATTCGAGTTTCCATCGCATTATTGAACTCGATTCCCCACAGTTACCTCTTCAATTTTGATGAATCACGCTAACTGATAACGACTCTTTACATGCCTGACCTCAAGCTTGGATACAATAGCCGCATAGAAGTTTTATTGTCTCTGCACAAAATGTTGATCCAGTTAGCCACGACAGACGGGAATTTCTTAGTCAGAACGTGGAGAGATTACAGCCCATCTAGTAAGGTCTTGCCTACCGACTAGTTGTCCGAGGGCTCGGATTGCCGACTCGCACATGTGCTATTAGCATTCGCGTGGAACGCTCTGAGAGATACACAAAACGTATCATTTATTGAAACGCATACAAGAACACCTAGTAGCAATTCGCTAACACTGTCTATTGTGGGCGGGTCAACCGGCAAAAAAGTCAGATGAGACAGGCACTTCATTAGGCAGCATCGGCTCATACCGGCAGTTGGTTTGATTTAAGATATGCGAGAAATGTGATCGGAATGCGCGAAATCACCCAATTACGTGAACATACTCAAGTTGACAACGGTACGCAGATGGAATTTTGATGATGCAAAAACGACCATCCTGTAGATGAATGAAACGGCTTAAACGAGGGTATTATGTCACAGTACTTCAAGGAACAAACTAAAAAAACTGAGGAATAAAAAGGTACTATGGCCAAGTAAAGTAGTGAACTGTCGAAAAATTTAGATACATGAAATCTAATTACTTTTTGATCGGTGAATTTAGAAGTCGACGAAGACTTCACGTACAGTAGCTGAACACTGATACTGTCCAGATTTGGCACGTTTAGACTGGCCTCATAAGCAAGTTAATGGCTGGATGGATAATTTGATTGGCTAGCTATGGTATACAAACACCTACGCAGTTGGCGGTGTTTACTTCCGGATTAGCCTGCCACAGTAGCAGAGCGTCTGGATACATTTCAGCATAAGAGGAATACGTTGAATCGCTTACGGTTCCACTTACACTCTGTATCCAGCACAAACCCGAAGGAAGAAGACCGGGAGGCGTGTGCGTGGAGACTAATGTATAGTGCATAAGTGAAATGAGAAACAGGGATACTCTCCAATAATTTCTAAGCTAAGAAGACAGATAGTAAGGATATGGGGCAAGAGATATTTTAACATAACAGTAGATTCAGGGCATTTCATATAGGATAGGGAAAAATGAATTTGAATTTTGACCGAGAAACCATACCAAACCCTCAGGATGCAACAAACCAAAAAGGCAGAATTGGTAGCAGGTCATTATGACCATAGTTTCTTCATCGGTGCAGAAAAGAAGATATATGTTGTTATGTTATGTGCAAAAAAATTGTTGAAACAACCTATTGGGTAGCCGTGGTGTTGATGACATAATACTTGGTGTGAATGTATGCGTGTCCATACCCTGTCTATCTCTATTTGTGTGTCATATATAACTCGCATGTTTTACGTTTGCGACTGATGAGAGTAAACGAAATGTTAACATATCGCAACATGTCTTCTTTCTGCATTGATGAAGTTGTTAAAGGGAACCCAGTGTTTCAACCCGACTTTCTGAAAACAGCAAACGGTTTACCAAACGACTAGGGCATACAGGGCATCCCCCGTCTGTTCGATAACAGTCCGCAATGGACCTGTTCAAGGCATACCAGTCTGAGACAGCCAGCACATACGTCGCGGCGTCACACGGTCGCATCCAAATCCATGGCGCCTATAATTCTCTTTCACATCGCGCGCCTGAGCTCACGGAAGGCGCAGCTGTCGCTCGGTTAATTTTCAGAAGCCCGTCCGGATCGCGTTCCTGCCGCACGATCGTTCGGCCAAATGACGAAGTACGACTTAGCCATAAGCGCAATGGATCCACTTCACAAACAGAACACATGAACGGGCGTGCGCGATCCATACAGATGATTGACAGCATTAGTGGGCAGGTCTGCAAGGCAAGACGTTGGCGTCTGTACCAGATTAGAGTAAACATCGGTCTGACCCGACGAACTACACACAAAGGACCACCCCGAAACCACACAAACACTGGCGCGTTGGGCGAAGCGAAAGGAAACATGCATCAAGAAAAAGTCACCAGTGTGGGTCACATGATCATACATGTATGAACAGGCGTGCGCGTGGACACGGTCGATACCTACGTGAAACTGGCACGTGCACTTTTGAGGACACGTGGTGTGAACCTGAGAGCATGCGGTGAGACAGGATGCAAATTTGAACGGGAATGGATGATACAGTGTGTGTAGGGTAGTCAGGCGATCACGAACATGCGCAAGCAGCGCAGCTGCTGACGCGCGTGCTGGCGAACATCCACATATATCATGAGGGTCGACGGCGCAGTCAATCATCCTCCATCTAGACGGTGGGCTGATGCGTGAAGAGCTACGTAAACGGCAATCGAGAACAATCAGACGGACCACATGATTGTCGTCAAACGACCGTTCGGTCGACAATGGGCACCGAAAGATACACACAGGAAGTCTAGCCAGGTTCAAACTCACAGGAATGGGAAAATAATCAAAAACATAAACACAAAGTGCATGTTATCCCATGGACTACTAACAACAAATACCGCGAGAGTCAAGTTCGCGTAACAATCTGGTATTGTTATTGATCTCAGCCCAGTGCAGTTTTTAATGGTTTCTGAAGAAACCAGCGTTCCGGTCTGTCAGCCAGCCAAACGCCACCTAGCGCGTCTCAAAGGTTGCTGGTCGAAAGTTGAGTTTCCAAGGCGGTTAACTGTGCAATGGGAGAGAGCTTGCTCGTCCGATGTGCAGAACTATCGGCAGTAAAAATAGGATGCAGTAGATGCGCGGCTGGCAAGCTCAGATAAAACGCGACACATCCACAGATGGTAAGATAAAGGCGCGGGAGTGCGTGGTACGACAAACGATGGGTTGACACCCAAAACACATGCCCTAACAGTCTAAACCGTTCGGATGAATGGACAACCAATTCTGACGATCAAAAACCCGTCCTCTATTCGTTTGATTTTTGATCTGGTGATGTCATCCGGAGTGTGCAAATGCATGCAAATATCGATGGTGAAATGCCTTGACTTGATCACACATAGCTAACCTTTAGTAGCTCTTTTCCAGTCGTTAAATAAAACTGTTCTAACTGTAGTCCTATAAATATGACCTTTGGGTTTAGATGTGACCCGTTTATGATGCTGTAATGACCGACAACGACCTGCAACGACCATATCGTAGCCATCTAAGTTAACTGCGGATTCAGTGAAAAGCTTTAGTGTCTTCTCGGTTTGAGCAGCCGAAAGTATAACAGTCATAATCATCAATAACATTGTAACTAACTTGTGTATCGATCGTCTGGCGCTGAGGTTCGTCCAAGATGAAAGCGAAATAGATAAGTATATGGTGTACTAACACCCATGTAAACTAAAGGGACGTTAAAGCAAGAGAACTTCGGGAAACCAACAACTAATCTCTCAAAAATGGTCACGCGATAGCATCATAAATATACTCAACATCATCAACCAAAGCGAAGAAGAAGGGGGTAAATAGCGCAAGCTGCATTATTACCTGCCAGACGCAATCTACAGTCAACAGCCCCAAGTTCAGTGTCAAGTAGTTTTGCTAATGGATACGTAAACAAACAGAGACCGATAGCATTCACATATATCACTGGATGAACCACATCGTATGCAACCGCAACTCCAGTCCTCAACTGCTGCAACAATCGCGAGGAGAACTTGAAAAAGTGCCTTCAAACAAGGTGATAAGAATACTTTGCGATCGAACAATGGTTGGACACACTAGAATGTCAAATAACGTTGCCAAACAGCGGTGTGTGATAACAGAGTTCCAGGCCTGATATCTAAGATCCAGAGACTCAATTCAACAAAACAGTCAAGACAATGGATCAATGAACACGTCGTTGCCTAAAAACTTGGTAGTCCCATCTATTGTTGATGGTCCTAATGTATACTCTCCGACAGAGTGTACATTACTGATATGCACGGAAATCGCTTTGCCATGACAGATTACGCTTTCCGAAGCAGCAAACTTATCAAAAAAATTACATTTCAAGAAGGAAATGAATAATATGGAATTGTGGGCCGGGAAATCTATCTTGGGAAGGCTTACTGCGCAGTCTCGCTGTCGTGTAAAAACAGTGAAATCATGACCCACCATTCGAGTTCTCAAAACTGCGCTGATTTGCGGTATCACCGGGTTGTAATCACAATTCACATCACTCACGTAACCGAAGCTGGGTTTCACACAACTGAACATTGATCATAACTACGCTGAATTTGTTCAGGAAAGCCGTGGGAATATGGTGATGTGACGATCCAGAAGCCTAGGAAAACGGGATTTGTGAGCTTCACCCAATTGGTTTCTTACCACCCTTGTTCCGAGCTTTCCAACCCGACATCACAAGGTGAACCTTGATCAGTCAATCAAAATAAACTTGAACTATGTGCGATTATTCTATAACCCCTCAAGGTTCAACCCGGCATCGTATTTTCCAAAACTGAGATCAAAAGTGGGACTCTCCATGCTAGTTTGAATCTTAATCCCTGTTTTTCAAACGCTACTGTGACGCACACAACGAGGCCGAAAACCGACACAGTTTGCGCGGAGTCGGCTCGGAAGCAGATGAATTGTCTGTCGTAACCTCAAGTAGTCGATCATCTCTACCAGTGGATTTTTTTGAGTTTCCATCCCCAAGGACACGTAAATATAGTTTCGAAAAACCTAACATTCTAACTTTAATGCACTTGAGATTCAACGTCCGGGTCGCCCGGATTTCCACATTCTCATGGATTCTCAAAACGGAGTCAGTTGAGTCATGATCGATGAGCAGACTATGAATGATCGATACTGACAACCGAGTTGTTCGATCATGATCATGATAATTACCAGGGGCAATAATGTGTTCGCGGTTGACGCATGCTTAACTGCCGCACAAGAAAAAACCTTACTTTGAAAATAAAATAACAAGGGATGGAACTTAGTTTCTGAAACCTCTGTATTAGTGTCAAGATATCTGGAAAACAAACAACTGATTTGCAAATAAGAGTAAGACAACATCCACGAACTTTCCTGTGGATTTTACCGATCTCGTTCATTCATTCTAATACTTCACAGATGACTTGGTCAAATAATAATAAAAATAAGCATTGAGGGTGAGCATTATGAAGCATTACAAATAACAATAATAATAGTAGTAATAAAGCAGCCAAATCTGATTAGATTCAAAATCTTCGAATGTTACCAATCAGCGACTGGGAGACGAACACAATTTACTGTTTCTAATTTACTGGCAACTGCTTTTATTTATTTTTGCTCAGTCGCCGACTGGCCCCTTTCGAATGCCTTAAACTGGTGTGTTGGGAAGCCCGACAAAGTCACGGCGTGGTGAACAATAAGTTGGCATTTGGTACACATGGCTTAAACATCCAAGGTATAAGATTGTTCAAATGTAACGACACCAGCCACATGACTCCTGTTCGAAAGCCTTTGTCTATATTGAAAATAAACTGATGGAACCACTTTCGCTCGTCCATAGGCCAGCAAGACTGTGCTCCACGACTAAGCCATACTGCGCGGTGTCCACTGTAGCTTCACGTTTATGGGTCAGGAAAGTCAGTTGGTCGGACTTATTTCTATCGATTTGGCTGCAAATGCCGTCGGATAATCAACGCAAGGACATGGATATGGCTGTCATCAGACAGATTAACTGCGCTCGAAGAAAGATACCCGACATTGACGGCAACGATCAGCAGTTGGTACACGACACAATCCGTACGCCGACCAGTCGAGTTGCGAATCAGCCACGTCATGAGTCTGCCATGTGATCGTCGGCAACCTCATGCATACATCGGCTACCTACGGGTAGTTTGTCATGATACTGTATTCGCTCATAACGGTCGTGAACCGAACTAAACAGTACGGGCGCTAGTGTCACCGTTCACCTCGACAGTAATCTGGTAAATCCCATAGAAAGAATTATCAAAAGAAACGAAAGAACCCGGTGGGGAAAAAAACGATTAGAGTTAAAAACTGTATACAGGCAGGTCGTCGACAGCAGTTCGCTACCGTTCCGGAAGGCGGTTCAAAAGAGAGATCTTAGTGTTCACGAGGTCTTTAACTGAGCGAAGGACAACCGTGCACTTTACTCAAAGGAATGGTCAGGAACTTCATAATTCATCACCACGTCTCGCTAAGTTGCCCAACTGTTTGAAGTCCTATGAAATAAGCCCCGGCTCAGTAGGCAGTCAGTTACATACGAAGTAAATGACTCAACCACCAACGGCCGCGTATTTGCGTTGTGACCAAATGACAGCGTATCCTGAATTTTCTGAAACAAACACTGCTCATGCGATCAACCCACTAATGAGAGACAGCTGGCGGAAATAACAATGGTCAAGCACGGCTAGACTGTCAATATCTTCGTCGCGAACAGACCGTTTCCAGAACATGCAACAAAACAGATAGCACACAAGCACTATATATCCCTCTTTTCGGCGACAATCGAACGTCTTTTTGACGCCACAGATGACGCGGGTTGACAAATGCTGTACCTGCCTTTGTTTGCCTTAGTCACTTCTGTCAACAATACTATAGGCTGATGACAGTGCCACCAAATACGATGCACAATCTCAAACGGACTGTTTGCAAAAGAAAGGTGAGGGTGAGAATGCCCGTTCAGTTGGTAATTTGCAGCATGGTCTGGATGTTTCTAGCAAAAAAACGAAACAGGAAAATGTCATCCAAATATTACATATTGGCTAACTTAGCCCTGAGAAGAAACTCAACACAAACCTCATCCGATTTTCCTTCCACAAACTTTCGAATGTGGTCCATGACAAAGACGAACGTAAAATGAAAGATCGGATAGAACACAAGTCGAGGGAAACATCTGAGACAATTGTGATTAAGCACACCCAGTTTACGGATTGAACGTACGATGATACTACTAGCTACATATATTACCCTGGGACTCCTGGCAAAGGAGAAGATTCCAGAGAAAGCGACGAACGACGAAATTGGAGACGACCTGCGGAGCTAAAAGCAGACGCAAAATCAAACAAGCGAGTAACTTGCACGTAACTGACACTATAGAAGCGCCTATATGGTTTTCATAAACGTCGGATCTACTCGTTGAAAACGGGAATGATTGTTGGTACGTCCCAATCACAAAGTCTCCATTTAGTTTTCCATATTTTCTGAAACAGCACAGTCAGTTCGTCGCTTTTGAAAAGACGAGGGAGAGCAGAGCTAGACCTGAAGCCTTATTACGCGTCAACAGTTTAGGCCCCATTACCACTTCTGCTTCCGACAGAGGGCCGTATGGAACGCAATAACTGACCACAGAGATGTCGTGCGTGCGATCAGGTTGAGACCAACTGAACTGTCCAAAATGCTCAACTCAGTGGTGACAGGTGAACGAACATTTAAATATGGTCTCAATAACACCAGATCGACGGTCAACATAATCGTGAACCTTGTTATTCCTCTTCTAAAAAGGATCACTCAGTCTCTTTCGATTGCCCGATGAAGTGATGCCCACAGCTTTTGCTCAAGTTTCAGGCCAAGCTGTGTTCTCAGGTGGGGTCGAGTGACGCTTGTTAATAGAATGCAGTATCGTAACAGAAATCCAATTCCACTACAACCGCCTAACTTCCCGGAACAAATCTCGTCACAGTCTTGTAGCTGCTGAGATTTGTTAACCAGTGTATGATAGTTTCCTTCATACGAGTCGATCAGGACAATTCGTTCGTCAGTGCACCCATGGTAATCGTCCCTCAAACCTGCCTTGTTCTAACGCCAGTGAATTATCTTATATTTACGAGTGCACGATCTTTGATTAAATGACAAAAAGGGGCGGACATACAAAACCACGTGCTTCAAGTCCACAGAGTTGCTCTAAAATTGTCTTTAAAAGCGTGGTGCCACCTGTAACGGATTACCATGTCTAAGTTGTGTTCGTGAATGAGACGCATGAAGTGGCTTCCTGGTGACAAAAAGCTTACGCCTGTGCTGAAATGCGGTACTCGAAATATATAAACCATGTGATGCAGATATTTTTTGCAGCCTCTCAACGTTGTTAATTTGCTATGCCCGAATAAGCAAACATATCACCCTGCCGGTGCGCTTTTCTAGGATACGACGTTCAAGTTAAACAGTAAAATCGCTTGCTGGTAAGACATATGTTTGGTCTGCTTCAGAACGTCGATAAGAACGTCATCGAACACGTTCTAGACAGAATCCCGGTGTCAGACAGAGCGCACGTCGACTTAATGAACACAATGATTTTCTGGTTTGTGCCAACAGATTAACAGAGGTATTAAATCGGGCAGAAAACAGGTAAGTTTTCGCTAGGATTCAAACGAGTAAGCACCGACATACTCTGAAATTCAGTGCGATTCCCGTTTTAGTTTGATTAAGAGATCTAGTGTTAGTGTCGTCAGGTCCTGGAAAAGAAGCGTTCAGATTGGAAATTGTTCGGAGGTGAACTCAAGTGAATAATATTAGTGCTAGAATCGTATATTAACCTCTCATGGATACAGTACGCATCAAGCCCCAGACATCAGACAGTATTCGCCAGCCCAACTCGTAGGCCTAAGTATCAGAAAATGCGGACATCAATGGCATTAACGTTTGTGAGTTGTCTTGGCTTTAGAAGATGATTATCATCTGAAAGTATAGAAGTGTAAGGAAACTGGGAATCAGATTAGGGCGGGAAATAGGTAGCAGATGAATAGTATCAATGTATTGACAATAACCCTTGATATTTCCCAGTCGTTTATGCCACACAAGTGTACTGGTGTGAGGAATCCCGTCTAGAACCCAAAAGTTAGACACGTGCGACAACAGAAAATGGGGTCTCCTCAGGGGCTCTACAAGGAGCCAACGACTCAATGGTCTGTTTCACTTGGTAGTGGGAAATTCGTCCAGATCAAGAGCGCGGTAAATAAGACATTGGTATCCGACTTTGAATACCGTATATGCATTCAAAGTTACATCAGGCTTTAGAATGATTTTCCGACCGCGCTAGATAGTGCGTCGGCGGTTACGGTCAATCGTTGAGCGATCGGAGTGCTCTTTGTGGATAACTCTTCATGTCCCCTTGCACCTAATTCGAACGATCAGTGCTGTAAATAAGAAAACAGTTCTGCTGTGTGTGCATCACTACCTAAATGGAGATTACACATGGCCGAAATGATGGGGACTACGCAAACGGAGTGAACAACACTGTGAGAAAGACTCTATGCCTAAAATTGTGCCACAGCATATCAGACTAATTAGAAGTTATCGCTGATACGCCAAATCAACGCCTATTGCCAAGTCACGATACGCCATATGTGGATCTGGTCATCCGAAAATAACTGAAAAGTGAAAACATGCAAACTATAGTTAGTTCGAAGTATGTGACAGATTGTCTCGTGCGTGAATGGAGTGTCATTATCCGGACCTAGTCAAGAGCCGAGACACGGCAAAACATACTAGAAGCCGCGTCATGAAATGGTATTCATTTTGACCTTAACGATGATCTCTCTTTCTTTCTGAAACGATATGGTTTTAAATTAAATGATTCTGGAGGGTGTTCAGCACTAGTCCGAAATACCTCGCTGATAAGAACAAGGGCTTCAAGAATGACTATTCCACACGCTTGTTTCTTTAACAACAGGCCACTCAGTAAGAACTCAGCTTAACAAGCAAAGTACTCGGTGTGCACAGCTACTGTGGGGATTGTACGGACACACAGGAACACTTATCGATACGGCTACATGCACGATAAACATAGTGGCTAACTCAATGACATCGGGTGCGTACCCGGGTTTCTCGAGAGGGTAAAATAAGAGGGGTTTGCAGGACGAATAAATCGTCGCGGACAATGAGCGGTAGTACTACCAAAACGTGATGGATACATTGTTGAAAGCCACACAAGCTCTTAGGGTTCATTACAACACGGCGCATGTTATCCCTATCAGAAGAGGCCCTTAAATGCCACCAACAGGAGCCCATGCATTCCGGGTCAAAGTGGAGACCGTGTGACTTGCAGACATCCTCACTCTCTGAACACAGGACAAATCCCAGAGAAATCGCACGAACCATTGAACCCAAAGGGTACGTAAGGTACATCGAGTACAATGGATGGCTAGACTGCATTCAGATGACGTCTAAAACCAATTTGGTTATAGGCCACCGATAGCAGGAGGTGCGCGTCGCAACAACATATTGGTCTTAGGTAGATATTCCACATCGGATCCGTCTTATCTGGTGAATCCACAGGCAACTGGGTTGCTTCCACTGCTGTTTAATGTAGGGTGCATTTAGATAAAATCCAAGATACAAAACGATCACCGACTTCATTCTTACGTCACATTTCAATAAGCTAACACAAGTTGTTTAATTTTTTCTTCTTCGGTTTTTCGAACTCTTTTCCATTTGGCGACTCCAATCTTGCTATCAAAAACTTGCCAGAAACTTGGCTCGCTTGCCGTTCTCGATGGAAGTTATAGCTACCACGGTGATGCTCCGAAAAGCGAAGTGACAACGCTGTCTGATCCGCACAAACCCATACTAATCTCCGGACAGCTTTTAGACTTAAAATTTTCCCCGTTGGAACGTTTACGCAGCTTTAGCACGAACGCTGGGGACTTTCGCCATGAACAGTTGCTGTTACACTGAAACTACCTCAGGATTTCGGTGCAGAACTGCGCTCCCAAGTTCAATGTGTGTACAGTCTGCAGTTGTCTTGCGATCATAAAGCTTAGGCTGAGTCGATATTAAAACTTCCCTGAACGCATTTACAGAGAGCGCAGCCGACTCTCAGCTATCAAAGTGGAAGGTACGATCAGAGCGGTGAGTAAAGCCAGTCACAAACGGTGTTCGTTTGTTGTCGCGGCACTAGACCCATGAACACCTAAAGGTTGAGCAAATGAATTCGCTCGACATTTGCCACAAAAGATCCGTCTCCCAAACCTTTTCGCTACATGCCCGATGCCACCACTCGAACGCAGACATCAACATTTCGGTAACTGACGACAATTCACATCTGGTCTAAGGTGATAAGGTTCACGGTCGCGGAGTGACATGGCTCTCACATTGGTCGCACATAGGTAACACCTAAGCTTTTGGGAGTGATGTCGACCTGTCGCTAGAGATATCCTAGATTTGTAAGTACAGCCCTAGTGTTGGAAATACTAGCTTCTATTTCAACGTCCCATTTTCATGAAAGATTCAGGTAATTCGTGTACAAACCATCGATGACTTGGCCTGGTCCTTACTGCACTGGAAATGCTTGCAGCCGTTGTACTTCGTAAACCAAGTCCGACGCGTGACCATGGATAAGCGTACCTGAGAAGTAGAACATTTTGTAGACAATTTAATGCCAGACCTCATAACGGGGTAGGACTTATGTCAAGTTATTGTCGATCATTAACACATAGAGTGGGGCGCGGCAAGGTTGCTTGGCCTCCCATTTCCCACTCAACATTGCAGCAGCCGAGACCTTACAGTAGGTTCTGACAGACGACAAATAAGATTGTGGAAATGTCTCCAAACATCGAGCTTCGAGACTTACAACACGCGGACGACAATGGGGGCTCAGGGGCAGTCCAGAACAACCTAGACAAATTGGAGGTTTAAATCAATCAGTTTGGTATGACCTATGCATTCTTCAAATTCAGTGAATTCATGAAGAGTATAAATAAAGCTCGGATTAGGTTAGTCAACCTATGCCATTTGTGGTGACGTCACAAGTTGTCTCTCTGTATAGAACCAACTGAGGCAACGGGTTTGTTCAAGTGATTCCGTGAGTTGCCGTTAAATAACTGTCGCAGTACAGCACAAATCTATTTTCGTGAGGAATTTCAATAGTTTTCACACACACTTATACGATACGTGGTCGAGGAATTAGAAGGAAAACAAAAAAAACGCCAGCAAGAAAACGAGCCTGGACTTAACTACCGCTTCAAACACGAGTACACTCCCCTCATCCATGAGCAGACTGAAATTACCTGGACCGGTCAACTAGTCGTAGAAACCTCTTCTAAATGGGCTCGAGACATAGACATCGGCGTTTAACCTACTGTGGAATGGATATCAGGTTAATGACACTAAACACGACGATTCGTGAACAAATTGTCGTAATTTTTTCCGATTCCACATCGACCACCCTAACCGTCACCACTGTTAAGTGACGATCGATTATTTCAGCATCCAGACCATCCCGAAGAGAAGTTATAATCGTTACGAGCCTCCATCCTTAAGTTAACGCGTCACTGACAGCAAGCAAGAGACGAGCGGCGATTAACGGCGATTAACCGTAGGTCTCTTGTATACAACTCAGCGAGAAATAGGCTGCCCAAAGTCGTTACAGTGGATTAAACGATAGTTAGACTAAACAACAAAGAACAGAACGTATTATCAAGTTATACCAAACTGACCGTGTGCGGCAAGCTGGGTGGTCACCAGACAGAGGAAGAGGCGCAAACAGACCGCATTTATGAGTGAGGGTAGCTGTAGGTGAAACAACGGAACCAGAATGCACTGGCGTACATTGAAACAGTCGCTTGTGCTTATGATGTCCCACCCACACAGACACAAATGCAGAAATGTAACAGCCCACCTGTTGTTAAGGTCGAACAACAATTAAACATGTAGATGTATGAGCAGCAGCCGTTGTTCAGATTGTGATTGTTACAACGGAATGAAATAGCGGATAGCAAACGGAGAACAGTTGACAGTTCGGAGAGGTAGAGATGAAAATTACAGAGGTCCATTATACTCACCAGGTTAGATTACGTTTTCGGTTTACGACAGTACATGCTGTTGTGATGTATTTTATTGGATCAAAAAAAATAAAGCAGGAAAGAAAACCTGTCTCGTGGATGATGTTTCATCCTCAGGTGTGACTCAACTATTTGCTTATATGACGTTAATTGGTGTTGATTGTTAAGGTTCCGAAAATCCTTTGCTCTCTTTTAGCTCTCAACTAAAGCCGTTTCTCTGCTATTATGTGGACGTCGGTAAACGCTGATGAGTATGAACCACCAACATCTACAGACAGACACCCGTGAGGATGGACTGCGATTCTATAGTGAGTTGGAAGAACACAACTGTCGGCTTATGAGTGATATCAATGTTTGATAAGAAAACTTCTATCGCGTCCAATGACAAACATGTTATAACGCGGCGTGAACAAATCAGAGAAATATTTCGCTTTTATCGGGTATGGCGAAGGAGGAATACTGTTTAAACGGATTCACCGTAAGGTCAACGCGCTAAGCCCGATGAAGACTAATTCGTTGTTGTAATGATTATACGTGCGACCTTCATCTAGTAAAACGATTCATCTACGGAAAGGGAGAGAGAGTGGCGTAGTTGTTCCGGTAGACTAAAAGGCACGCATGAAAGCGGGTCGACTTACTTTCCAGCCAGCAGAAGTAGTCGGATCACTTCGTTCTCGAAAATACTCGTAATGCGTGATGATGAAATCGTAGATCTGCTGTAGCGTGGCTTGCTGATCTGGATA
>LOND01002159.1:37821-48360 GCA_014220965.1 Paragonimus kellicotti | reverse complement strand
GAGTGCGATCTGGCGCGACAAACCCACAAACATAGCATGACATACTTCAAATTCTAAGGAAAAACTGTTAGATTTCAGTCAGTCTTCTAGTGGCTTGCAAATCTGTGTCGTTCATGAATGCAGCGTTTTATTATCCATCGTTTGGTGAGAAAACTGTCATGATGGCACAATCGGCTAAGGAAATACCGTAACTTTTTACTTTGTCTGTTTGCACTCACCGGCACATGCTGATTCCCAATCAGTTCATTCAAGTGCTGAAGCGGTTACGGTGACTTGTGTGAACAGCCAGGTGTTATGGTTCGTGGACCGTGGTGGCCAGAACCCTGGGACGATGTGGCTGAGCCACCCTTCTGGAAATACGCGCACACCCGCACTCTACCCACAGCTCATTTGGCAGTGGTTTCAGCAGTGTGTTATGGCCATTTACGCACCCGATTCTGTTAGGAGGCATGCCTGTTTGGTAAACCCTTTGGTTTAAGGTCCGTATTTAGTTGTAGGTTCTTTACTTCGTTGATGTACTGCTCTAACTCGCTTCTCACCGCTGGCGGTTGCACTTACACAGCACTTTCCCAGTTCAAGCCCAATTGATTTTGATCGTGAATCTGCCGTGCATTGGCACTTACAAACAACCACATTATGAACATTTGTCTACGAGACAAATTCCACACGGTTGTGTGGTCCCGGCTAACAAATCAGCAGGTCGTTAATTGACAGTGAACACATTTCACCTGACTCTTGGGAACCGGTGAACAGAAACTGCTTTACCGTCCGCAGTGAATTAAATGGTGTTTCCTCTCAGTTCTTCACTACGTTGATATCTATTGTATTTTACCCAACACTTCACCGACACACCGCGTATTTCAGAGCTGTATTGTGTTGTCCGACTGAATGCTGTAAGCCCACTGACTTTGGGTGAACTTTAGTTGCATAATAATCTATTTGCACCTTCTACTGATTTCCAGCCATTTCATTAATACTGTTCACGATGTAACGTAAATAGCAACCAAGCATCTGAATGCACAGTATGGGTATTTCTTTTCCAAACAATATGATGTATGGATCACATCTTCAGTTTATGCGGAGTTTCAGAAATTTTGATGATTGTAATCACAAACTCTACCTTTTCGTTTTGACAAACCATGTTGAGGCTGAACCCACAGTCTTCTGGGCCGTATACTAGCTATTCACACAACTTCCGGATTCGTTTTCATCCGAATAATATTCTATTAAACATTCGAAGGAATTTATTTCAACGGTAGAAAACAGTCCTCCCTGATCTTGCGGATGATGGAAACCGGCGGCATTGTCCCCTCTAGACAGACTATCTTGCCGACATAAAAACGGCAAGCTCCAAACGAATACAAACAGGTTTGTCCTTAAGTAATCGTCGTGTTACCACAATGTGAGATAGCTGCTTATTACGAAAATGTATCAACCAAAAATGCTGTCAAAATTCACAGGAGGAGACCACATTTTTCACCGCTCCACCCGCTCATCAAGAAACCGCTTCCACGGGGCGAAAAAACGTTTTCTCCGTGTTGTTGTAATTCTTTTGGCAAAAGGGCATTTCAGTGTCGTGGAACGTGGGTAGGTTTGATTGCGATCAGGTGAGTATGACAGTTTCACCTCGTGAGAACAGTCAAAGTTAACTTGCACTCATGCACAATAATTTTTCGCAATAATTTTTCGGTAACTGGAAGGCTGTAAACCCTCTAAAGGGAATATGGTGGTGAATAACTCTCGCTTACAATTTGTTTTGACAATTATGCAACCGCCAGTTGAGTCCATCACGTGCAGTTTGCGTACTGTAACTCCGAGAGAGTTTTGTCGCACAGTCAAACAGCGATGTGGTTTTTATGAGTAAGCCAACAAGTTGTATGAAGCATGGATTCAAGAAAAGATGTGCTACCACATTTTTGAAATGACATATCATTCATATGAGTCCCTGATTTAAGCAGATTGTCGCATTGTATTTCTTCATAACACACTATCGCCAAACGAAGTGTCAAACGCAGAGACAGTAGAAACACATGAGAACGGAAGAACGAAAACACATTCATAAAGTTCCACATATTTCGAAATCTGCTGGTTTGGTCTCTCGGAGTTTAGGTACATGAGTGTAATTTGACCTCATCAGAAGACATATCAACGGTGGTAACTTCTTCTTGATTACGACAGTTTTCATATACTTAATTTGTCAACTGATGATGTAAGGCGCAATCGAAACTGGTAGGCGCACATGAATCGAGTGTGAATTGGTCGTTATGTCGAGGTAAAGCACAAGGCTCCCAGATCAACTGACAGTCAATCACACAAGGAGAACGACTGTATTTAATTCATTACTACATGTTGCGCAATACACCTTTAAATACAACCTCTGACTGTACTTTACCAGTTCGTCTCAAAGCTGCACCTTTAGGTTGTTTAGATATGAATATAACTGCACCATAAATGCCGGATTCGGAAACCAGATGGACCCCTCAAATTCGTAAGCACATCTATGCCTTCTATGAATGTGATTATTTCTTTCCATGAAACGTAAACGCTTTCTGACGAATTGTGTCTACTGAACCGACAACATCTCTGAAGCAGAGCAAGTAGATAGAATAGGAAACTGAATCGAGGCAGTACCTGTAGTGTAATATTCAAATAGATGTAGATGAATGCAGTCTGACTGACAGTGTTAAACTTAACTTCGGTTAGTCATAGGCATACTGGATTGTGCTGTGTTTGTCCAGTCAACTGACACTGGTACAACTGGGGTGCAGCTGTCTTTGTGGGACGGTTGCTTCAACAGATAACGGTAATGTACGTCAGAATAGACGGCCAGTGTGAATTACCTTTTAATGCACGTGTGTTCACACATGGGCGTCTTGCCAGAAATGTCACTGCATAGTCAATGAAGTTCATTTATTTCACAGTGTTGACACATGTGGTTGCCTAACATTTAGTTTTAGGACCAATGGGGTGAGTGGACATGAAGCTTATGTTGTCAGTGAGTTAAAATCAAACCGTTAGACATCGGTTGCCAGCCACTGGCCTAAGTTTGCCGCATTTCAAGTGAAGATGTGCAAACTGAAAAACATTTTCAACCTGAATAAAGGTGTTTTATTCGTGAGCGAGATTTCCCCTACACTTTGTAGTCAATCGCCTTAAATATCTGTGTGGTGCACCGATAAGCTTGCAGAAGACACCGAAGAAATTAAGTGGCTAGGAGAGAGAGGTTTTGATCAAACATTGTTTGCTTCGGTGGACAGTACGCAGTTTTCTTCAAAGTGACTTGATTTTTGTGGGCCCTCTGGCTGGACTTCTACGGGACCTTACCTTACCAGAGTGCTGTGCGGAAGATGTTGAAGAATACCTTTATGTAACCCGGTAAATCACTCTGCTGTTAATAAGGAAAAGCAGGATATTTTCGTGCGTACGTGAGGGTCGTACAGCTCCCTTTCGAGAAAAACGGGTCCACCTCAGCCACCATAAGTTTATAATGTTTGAAACTTTCTATCCAGAAGAAGTACTAAATACAAAAATATTTTGCTCATCGCAAACGTGGCCTGGGCAGGTGTTTCCTATCGGGGAGAGGGTTCCCCCAACGAGTCAGTGTTGTATTTGAATATTCAGAGGTATAACACTTTCACCTAAGTAGGTGTGCATCTGAAGCAGACTAAATAAAAGTCATCAGGCAGCAGATGACCAATCGAATTGAAAATTACGCATGCACTGATTTGAAAGCGTACAGTGAGCCCGCTGGCAGGGTATTTGCTACGTTGAGAGACACCCTTATGTCACTACACTTTTGCCAGTTTATACTTTCATGTCAGTTTAAGAAGTCTCAAGAGGAGTTTCAACAGCAAACATGGCCGCTTGGCCAGTGTGCACGTGAGTACGTTGACATACACGGGGATTGGCTGGCTTCTACGAAGTAGATGGACGCAGCTCCGCCAGTACCCAGTTGTCAGGCTGATGTTAAGCGCTGAACGAATGTGCGTGTTCATTCAATGTAGAGCACCTACGGGCAACACCTTCAACAAATAGGTCGTCCATCCATGGGTACATAAAAGATCTATTCAGAATGACATACGCTTTGGTCTTCGTCGTCTGGACTGCCGGATAAGTTGGGAAAGCTGTCTCAGATGCTAGAGCGGTAACCCTCCGAGTAACAGTCTACTGGCTGCAATGACAGCTGAACACAGGTTTAGAACACAGAATAATATAGATCGGTCACGATCTTCAGGCCTGAGTAAGCAGCAGATGGTTGCAATCCCACTCTGACTTTGGGTGATTTAGGCGTGACTCAGTTAAGACAAACCACCTTGTTTGAATGGCCTGCTGAGCTTCTGGCTGCTGTGCTGACAGAAAAGTTCGACTGAGGACAGACTAGTCACAGACAGTTGCATTTCAATCCTATTTCTGTCCTAGATAAAGTTATACACTGGTAATGTGGTTGCGTAAATATAAAAATGTTAACCGGCAGCTTATAATAAACCATCCAAACAAACCACAGTGGAAACCAAATATTGTATGTACATCATCTATTGTTTCCATTCCGCCAATATTTTGTGGGAAGTATCTGCTGAAAAGTTGAACTAACCATCAGTTCTAACCAGTTAGTCTCCCCCTACATTGTCCTACCTGTCATGGGAAGTTTTATGTTAACCACACTACAAGCCTCATACATGAGCAGGTAGCCACTGTCCTGAGTGACATTTAACTCCGTTCCGTATCATGGTCTACCTCACACGTTGCACATTCATTCACTCAGCCCGAACAAAGAAATTCATTGTCGTTTGCTTCTCCCGCTTCCGATCACCCGTGCACGTAATGGTGGAGACCGCTTATTCCTCAAGTCATCATTTTCCCTTTGATCCTACACGTGAACCTCATTCTTTTATTCCACTGTTAACCAAATGTGGACCAAGTCGGTATCGGTTTACGCGATGGTTAGAACAAGTCCAGTCCAGAACAAATTCACATTACGTTTTGTCAAGGCAAGTCAACAATATGCACTTCGTGTTTCACAAGAGTTAAATTTTCAGCGTTTTATTTTACATACTTATATCTTCAATACGTGGTTGACAATTAATTGAGAATGCTCCAATCTTAAAATAATGATAATGATCACCAACCTCGTATAAAAGTAAGCTAACGATCACAATCCGTATCATTTGCGATAAACTCCTTGACTCAATTTCGTGTTTATGATTCAACCACCTGTTAAAGTTGGTTTAATCTTTGTCAGGATTTCCCCTATTAGTCTGTTTTATGATGATATTTCTCAGTGACCGAGTTCTGACTGTGGTCGTAATTCAGCAGATGTCCCTATACACCTTACGTCACCACGTTATCATCGCCCGCTGCCAAAACGATTGTTCGAAACTATGAGCGTGCAAATTTGTGGGCCTTAATCTAGTAGTGTTCTAGCTTAATTTACATACGTTAGCGCCATCACCTTCAAAATGGATCTGCTTATGTGGAAATAGAACATTTTTTCATCACCCAGTCTCCATGTGTTGGCCTAGTGCTCGTACACATTCAAGCGTATTTACTTTCAACCACGTAACTATGCAGTCGCATGCGGAAGAGCCCACTGACCTTGTCCTCATTGAAAACCTGAAGTTCCGAGCCTCAAACAACTACATGGGGGATGCATCATCGTCAAGCTGTTGTTTGTATCCTGGCGTAAGGCCACCTGAAATGGTGAAAGAAGGCAGAAAGAAAGGAAAAACATTTACTTGCACCTTTATTTAATTTATTTACTCATTAGTTTTTATCACCGATCTATGCAATCATTCTCCGGAGGCCCCATAACCCAAAATTGATTCAAATGTTATTTCTACAGGTACATTTATCTGAATTAGTGACCAAACAAAGCCTATTGTGCCCAAGGAATAGTTTTTATAAATAAGAATCCCGGTTTAGTGGATTGGTTGATTTCAGTTAGTTGAAACAATGCGCAATTGGAAGGAAGGTATAAGGAATAAGACACTGGATTGGTTGTACTGAATCCATTGAATTCTAGCAAAACAGGAAACACGCACCAGAGGCACACCGGTGACACCAAAGCGAAGAAACGCTTAGGCCTTGAATGATTGCTGTGTGCATAAGAGAATTAAAGAATGGAGTTCCTGAACAGTTCTAAAAAAAAAAAAAAAAAAAAAAAAAAAAAAAAAAAAAAAAAAAAAAAAAAAAAAAAAAAAAAAAAAAAAAAAAAAAAAAAAAAAAAAAAAAAAAAAAAAACGAAGATGAATGAACTATTCACGGACAAGTTACCAAGAAAGAAGTGAACAGAAACGTTGTTCTGTTAATCGCGGAAGTCCCCGAGTTACGGCAAGCAAGTTATTCCAGCAACTGGTGATCAGTTAACGGTCGGTTCAGCGCGGGTGTTGGGGCAACCTGGCTTTTCCCCAGACAAGCTTCATTAGACTAACATCCAGAAGGTGGATGTGAGAACCATTTAACCTAGTATAAATGTGCGGTGCTCGCCAAAAAGATTTAATTAGTGTTATTTTTTGACACTGTTTATAATAAGATGTACAACTACACTCGAGAATTGGATAACCGATTGGTTCAGTTCAAAATGTTATTATTACTGCAACGAAACTAGCTCTGGATTTGGACTAATAACATCAACTACTCCAATCCCGTATTACTGGAATCACCACATTTGACATCGCGGACTTCCAATTATTACGATGGATTCACGTCCGCTTGCAAATCTGAATTTCCATACTTCGAAATATAGTGTACCACTGATAAACAGTTGAATGCGGAAAAAGAGGATCGCTCACTTTCTTACCGTAATCGGTCAGAATGCGTACAGCTTGAGGAAAAACTTGCCATTCTCTGACTCACCTTAACCACGGGTCCTCTAAGAAATCTTTTTCTCACATATTCGACCTGTAAACCCTGTAGAAGCTGAACGAGCAAATTTCCCTACACTCGTGAGAAAAGAAAATCAGGATATCAGGCAGTTAATTCTTGAAATCCAGACTCAAGCAGCTCGGTGTAATTTTGAAGACCAATTACAAACTCAACTTCGTGACAGATTGATCGCTGGAATAAATATGCGTGATCTCCAACTTATTAGCCAGTTAGAACATTAAGTAAATGGCATTAGGATATCAAAGCTGTTGTGAATGGGGAACCGATGATTTTATACAACAATAATGTGAAACTCCAGAAGGTCAACATAGGCGACGGTCCGAAAAAACTAAATATTCTTAATGCAGTTTTTAATATTCAACATGCATCTGATTCCAATCTCTATTCAACTGTGGGATAGTTGTAATTCGTGTGGTAGCAAACATTCTTGAATAACTCGTCTAGTTTGAGACGCTAAATGTTACAAATTTAGTAATACTGGACACATTCAATCTAATTGTAACGATGATAAATTGAGTTCTCGTTTTCATTCTATTACTTTTGCTGCTAATTCCGTTAGTTTTACCAGCGACATCAAAAGAACCTATCCAGTTATTAACTAATTCATTGTGGACGCTGGCAACGTTGAGCCATTCACAGCTCTTGATTTCATGAAGTGCCTCAAGACAGTAGCTACAGAAATTTCTGAAACTTTCGTTAGAGAAGTTATTGGACATTCTGTTACAGTTATTGTCTTCTGTTAACACACTTTTCTGATTCACAATCTAGGGTTAACAACTGCCACTTTTGGTTAGTTATCCTGACCCATGAATTGTTTAAAATGTATGAAACCTTGAAAACTTCTGTTTCATTGTTTTCTGATGCGAGTAAATCGAAAATGTGCAACTTACTAGTTCAGCATTCGAAGTCCTCTAGTGGTATACTTATTGAACCAATTTCGCTCGAAACTCAAAAACTGACCGATTTGTGTGAACCCATCGGAAAAGGAGCGGATCACGTTGTGAAAGAAAAAATTAACATCTCTGCCATCTCCGACTTGGGCTACACCCATTGTGACTCCGTTTAAACGTGACGGTAAAACGCCTCGAATTTGTGGTGATTCTTGACTCACGCAAAACAAATTCCTTTCACACAGGAGTTGTGTCGCTGTCTGAACTAGAGGACATTTGCATTAGTTTTATGCTTCGGAATATTTTTCAGAGCCTGATTTTTTTTTTTTTTTTTTTTTTTTTTTTTTTTTTTTTTTTTTTTTTTTTTTTTTTTTTTTTTTTTTTTTTTTTTTTTTTTTTTTGTTTTAAAAGACGCTTTTCTACAGACTACACTTGATGAGACTTCCAGTACCATAACAACCAGTAATACGTCTTGAGCTATTTCCATGTAATTTTCTCCCCATTGGTCTGGATGTGTTGTCTGCTAGATTTCAAGTTGTTGTGAACATGATTAGTGCAGATCTAGGGATTTTTCCATTTATCAAGATGATATTATTGTGCGTGCACCGACCATGCTCATTCATGATGATATTGTAGTTGGACGCTCTTGCTCTGAAAACGTTGCGGTTAGTTCTTCCAAATCCATTCGCGATACACATAAGTTCCCTTGTTTTGGGTATCCAGTGGATGAAAATGGTTATCGTCCAGATTCTGGTCGTTTTTGACTTTTACCTACGACGTACTCCAGTGACGTTTATGACTTTCGTTCTCTAATGTTGTTATTGTTCTTGATTTGTTCCTAAAGTCGCTGATATAGCAAAACGTTTAGTCGATCTTCTTTCTCAGAACAGTTTTGTTTCTACTGACCTACATGAGCGAACTGTTGAATTTTCTGTCTTCCGGTGCAGCATTACGTACAGTTTCTCCATACCTACCATCAACACTGTAACTGTATTAGAACAAGAGGACCATCTTGTTATTTGCATTTCCTGATGTCTCATTTCTGCAGAGCGTGGATATGTGCAAACACGGGCGGAAACATCGGTGATCTATTTGGCGATCACCAGATTTAACAAATGCTTGTCTAGTGTTCTGTTCAAAAGGAAACCACTTATAATCTTAACAGATTTCCTGGTGAATCGCCTGCGGCAACAATTTAGCGATGGAGTGTTGCGTCGACCAAGCACTCATATAATACTCATTATCACGATGAAAACTTCATTCCCCGTGCTGACCATTTATCTCGCTATGCTGACTCGGTAGAGGTTGGCGACTCAGACCATTTGTTGACTCAACCACTTCTAGTTCTGTTCTAATTTGATTGGTCATTCTCCAAAGTACTATCATGCAACCTTGACCTCAGTACGTAATGGTTGAAAGTGAGGTGTCCGGCAAAAAATTTTTTGAATTCCACTGACATCGAGGTGAACTCTGTCTCACTCCGGATGGATTATTCTGCTCTGGTAATAGAATTGTAATTCCTCACATATTTCGATCATTTGGGGATTGAAAAGATGAAATCACTGGCCTTGTTGGTAGTCAAAAGTGAGTGCCGATCTATGTATTATCTCCAGAGGTTATGCTCAATGTTTACATAAAAAAACGCAGTCGCGACCATCAAAATGGACACCTTGGTCAATGTGCTTTGAGACCTGGCAACTAATACATGCTGACTACTGTGTCCATTCTTGGACAAATATTATACTTTGATTATTCTTGATTCATATTCACGTTGGCCGGAAGTTTATTTCACGTCGTCAGCAACTGCGGACTTCACTCTGATTGCATTGCGAAAAACGTTCAGTCGGGAAGGAGTACCATGTGCGTTGGTCACTGACAAGGACATTCACTTCATTGGCCGCTGCACCGAGACATCCCCAATCCAACGATACCGCTATATATTTTGCACATATTCTGAAAAGTGTGTTCAAGTCTATCAACCCGTCTAATTTCGAAGAACCGGAGAATGATATGGATAACCTTCTGATGCAATACTGACATTGTGATCATAGAACAACTGGATGCAGTCCAACAAAGTTGTTCAAGAATCGTGTAATCCGAACCAACAAGTTCAGTCTGGAGTCAACTAAAAGTGTGTATAGTCTTGACAACGACCTTCGATCATTTCGAGAGATTGTGTTCAATAACCTGGGTACTCGAATGTGTCGCATACTTCATTTAGATGACGGATTTTCTCACCGTAGACATGTCGATCAACTTGTTTATAACTGACTTGTCTCTCCCCCTGCTGTGCTTATCACTGGTGCCGCTGTTCGTATGTTTACTCCAAGTTCAAGTTCCATACTTGAAGATATTACTTAGAAAGAACCACCATAGTTGCGGCCATCTGAAAGTCTCGGAAACAAACAACAGAGAACTTATAACAAACCGGACTTTCAGTCAAACTGTAGCCAATGTGATGATTGCCACTAAGTCTGTTTTCCATTACCGTTGTTTTGTAACATCATTCATAATAAGATGTACAATTGCCCTTAAGAGATAAATATATGACTTGTTCAAATTCAAGATGTTATTATTATTGCATCGGAACAAGCTCCGGGCTCTAGCTAAGTCAGTTACTCTATTTCTGTATTAGTGAAATCAATGCAGAACGATTTCACCAAACTCGTTTAATAATCTGACACTGACTGTGGATATCATTTTCTCAGAGGCGTTTATGTTCTTTCTACACTATGAGCACAGAATAATCCATGTGCGATGCAACTGA